>PVJH01022501.1:0-36562 GCA_004026705.1 Nesogale talazaci
GCGCATGGAATGCAAAAATAGTATTGTAATATATTTATTTAATTTTAAAACGCCGCGGAACGTTGTTAGATTGTTAAAAGCGGAACGTCTGGTCACTTTAATGTAGATCCCTGCAATTGGTTCCCCCTTTCTACCCCACCTTCCTTCCACCCTCCGGGTATCACCACTCTGACCACCATTCCTGAAGGGATCATCTATCTGGCACAGGTTTAAGAAGCTTCGTACACAGTCACCTACATGTGGCATAAACATGAGACCTAGCCATGTCATCTAGACCTTGACAAAGCACTTGATGGCCCAGTCATGTGCACAGCCTACTCACAAAGCAGAAGAACCTCCCCTTCTGGCAGGTCATTGTCTGTTGGCCTTCTCAACCACTCTTGGCCCTTCTCCACGCTGGCTAGAGACTGGCTTCTATGGTACCTGTCTCCCGGGATTGGCTTCTGGTTGAGTTGAATGACTCTCAAAGGTAGGAGTGCTGAGAGTGGAAGGAAAGCATGGATCAGATATTAGTTCTCCACCATGAACCTGCTGGGGCAGGTGATGACCATGGCTGAGTTTCTCCACAGCTGTGGCTCATGCCTCCCTCCCTACACCGTTGGGCCTAGGTGTAGCCACAGTTTCCCACTGCTGCTGGCCCACAAGATGCCTTATCACGCTGTCCCATACCTGTACAAATGATAAGGAGATTCTCCTCTGATAAACTCTTGAGTGATGCAACTGCCAACCAGAGAGGCACACTGCCTCCTTCCCCAAAAGAGTTTATTCTTGTTCATTCAGAATGCTATTTACTGTGTAGTATCGCTTTTTTGAATGACACATTTGGGGGAAAGGGAGCAGGCTAGGGCTGTCTGAAATCAGGTGCTCTTCTCTGTCTGAACCTAACACTAGCTAGTAGCTATTCTCTCTTGACTTGCTTCCCTCTTCTCCCCTCTAAGGAAATGACTTCATTCATTCCTTCACCCAACCAATGTTTACTCCGCACCTACCATGTGACAGCAAGTCTGGTAGGTGCTTGGGATTTTAAAAAAATGGAATAGGATCGAGGCTCTGTCCTCATGGAACACACAGTTCCACTTAGGCAAGTAAACAATTATTAGGCGGTGTAGCAATTAAAATAATTGAGGTATGAAAATATTTCACAGATGGCATCAGAAAGAGTGAATAATCATACCTGGAGTTGTTGAGGAAGCTGGGGTAAGTCTAAAAGGATGAGCTGGTCTTCCCTGGGCAGACATGAGTGGAAATTACATTCCACACAGAGAGAACTGTGGGGCTGAGCCCCGGTGGCCTAGTGGTTGTGCGCGGGACTGTGGCCCACTGGGATGGAAGTTCAATTCCAGCAGTGGGGCTGGGCTTCCTACTCCCACCACCGGAGAGCAGTGATGCCCAAAAACAAAATAGAGAGAACCGTGCGTGCACTAGGTAGAAGCACAAGAGAATGCACTGGTCTTGGGGAAAGACCTTTAACCTTGAGGTGAGTTGGAAGTGTCACCAGGTTAGGAGAGGCCTTGAAGGTTCTAAGGGGTCAATAGTAAGCAGATGACAGCGTCAATTGTCTTTTATTCCTGAGCTCTCTGATTGAATCCAGCTGTCACACACATCAGGTGCCATGAGCAAGACATAGAAATGATCAATAACCCCACATTTGTGTGTGTCCCCCAAATACATGGCAACTTGGCTAAGGCATGATTCTCAGGAGTCTCTCATTCGCCACCGTTTTGTGACCTCGTGTGGTGTAACTACTAACCTCTATGGTGTTAATTAGAGTGCCCTGATGGTGCTGCTGGGTAAGCCCGGACTGCTAACTGCAAGGTACGTGGTAGAAACCCAGCATCCAGTCCCAGGGAGAAAGAAGAGGCCCTTGGTTCCATAAAGATTTACAGCCTCAGAAACTAGACAGGGCGGCTTAGAGTCAGAATCCACTCAATAGGGGGATGTTCATGAACGGATTCCTTGTCGTGTGGTGGCTTAAGCGTTGGGCAACTCACCCAGAGGTTGGCAGTTCTAACTAACCGGCCACTCCAAGGAAGAAAGATGAGGCGATGTGCTTTCATGAAGAGTACCGCCTCGGAAACTGTACTCTGTCTTACGCTCGTTACCACTCTCTGATGTCTAGTGATCCTAAAAGACTGGGAGGAGCTGCCCTCGTGGGTTTCTGAAACTGTAAGCCTTTACAGAAGTAGAGAACCCCAATTTTTCTCCTGAGTACTGCTGGTGGTTTTCAACTGCTGACCTGGCAGGTAGCAGGCCAGCTGACGCGCAAGCACTAAGCCACCAGTATAAAAAGCTTTATCCTTCCCGAGGAGCTGCCGGTGGTGAAAGTCCTTCTCCAACAGCTGCTACAGTGACTGCAGACTCCTAGCCTCCTAAATTGTGTCAGAATACATTTCTGTTGTGAAAGTTACCCACCTGTGTACTTCTGGTATAGCCACGCCAGAGAGTAAAGACACTTTGCTTCCTGTATGGGGCTTGTCTCCATCCGGGAGCCCCTCTCATCTCTGACATCCCAGGGGTTTTGTCAAAGGAAACGTTCTCCCCTTGGATTGTCATCCAGCTCTAGATGGTTTATTCCTCACCTGCTATGAGACCCGGGTGACTTTTCTGCATAGAACCCTTCTAATCCACTCTCACAACCCCCCTCTCTCACCCACTCGGATCTGGCGATCTGGGAAGGAACATCAGGTCAAGCAGTGTGTGACAAGGTTGGACGTCCTGAGAGTCGTGTGGGGGAGTGAGTTGATGTGTGCTTAGGCATGAGTTGTATGTGTGTCAGCCCTGTCGAGGTGTTTGGCAGGAGCTGGCGCTCAGGACAGAGGTGAAGATTGCGAAGTAGATTTGGAAAGAATAGGAATGTTGAAGGCTCCGTTATGGATACGATTAACCAGGTGAGGCATGAAAAGAGTAGAAGAGAGGCCCAACCAGACATTACAAAGATGCGAGAAAATAACTAGTCCAATGGGCTAATGGGACATACAAATCCCAACCTCCAAGATCCTGAGACCAGAAGAACTAGATGGTGCCAGCCTAGCACTGCTGCCCATTCTGAAAAGGACCACACTGGGAGCTCCTGGATACCAACAAAACCCAAACTGTCTGCCATCCACTCACTTCTGACTCATGCCCACCCTAGAGGACAGGGTGGAACTGCTCCCTGTGCGTTTCTGAGACTGTAACCCTTCACCGGAGTAGAAAGTCTCATCTTTCCCCGTGGAGTGACTGGTGGTTTTGAACTGCTGACCTTGTGGTTAGCAGTAGGCCAATGAGTAAACCCACTGAACCACCAGGGATCCTCAGGAAACCCTGGGTAGAGTCAGAGGAAATGAGGAACAAAACTCAAAATCCTAAAAAAAAAAAAAAAAAAAAAAGGACCATGCTTGCTGGTCTGAAAGAGACTGGTAAAACCCCTGAGACTTTGACCCTTAGACACACTTCCAGCCTGGACCTAAACTCCCCGCACTGACTCAACTTTCATCGCAACACTAGACAGGCCTGTAAGGGGAACAGTCACACCAGGGAGGTTCTCCGTCTTTAGAACCATACACCGTTGGAGAGCAAAGAGGCAGAGACAGCACTCAGCTGGCAGGAAGGTGGAGGAGAAAAGGACAGGTGGGAGAGGAGAGAGGGACGAGTGGGAGAGGGGGGAGGCATGGGTGGGAGAGGTCAACAGAGGAAGACAGTGGGAAGAGTGGGTGCCCCATGAGGATTGCCACAGACGTCACAGAACAGAACGTGTGGGAGTCGAAGGTTTTCAGATAGCAAGAAAACAGCATAAAAAGAAGAGAATCGTGAACAAACTCCCAACATTTGGGAAGGCTGTGTCTGCCACACCTAGTCCCGCTGTGAGCAAGTGTGTTGGTGTTGTGTGTCGTTGAGTTGATCCTGACTACGACGGGCCCAGAGCAGAGCTGCCCCACCGCACTTCCTGGGTCACAACCTGGATAGACAGACCGGCAGGTCTGTTCTCCCACAGGGCTACTGCCGGTGGGCTCAACCTAGAGTGGCGACTGGATTCAAGCCGCCAGCCTTTTGGTTAGTTGCCAAGTGTTTGACCCTGGCACCAGCACCTGGATCCAAGCAGATGGAAAGAAAAGGACACTCCGAGACAAGGAGACGCTCTCACTGGTGTAGTATGATACTCGTGGTCTCATTCCCTCTTTCAGAGCAAGTGACAAATGGTGATCTAACCTCCCCAGTGTGGGGGGCAGGAAGCTTTGGAGACAGTGGTCCATAAGCCATATCCAGACCCAACTGCTTGCTTCATGAGCCCAGGTTCTTTTTATTTTTTTTTTGGGGGGGGGGGGCATCACTGCCCTGGTGGGAGTAGGAAGCCCAGCCTTGCCCCTGGAGAGCTGCTGCTGGATTTGAACCGCCAACCCTGTGGAGGGGCTACACCAGCAGGGTTCAGCCCTTGGGTCCATGTTCTGTGAGAGGTTCCACTCCCCCAATCGCTGCGGACTAAAGACCTTCCTTCACAGACCTTCCCGCTAGTCACCACACTCAGGTGTAATCGTTTGTGTAATTGGTATTATTAAACTACAGTGAGGTTGAGAGTTATCTAGGATGCAGATAACAAAACTGACCGTCCCCTGCCCTCCTGGGGCACACTGATCAGTAGGGGAAGTAGGCGTGATGGCTTACAGATTTAGTTCCCTGTCTCATACCCAACCCCTACGCTACAGGGTTGAATAGTATGCTCCAATAATCCATGTCCACCCATAACCTCAAAACATGAATCTTTTAGAAAGAAGGCCTCCACAATTGCAGTTTTTTTTGTTTTTAATCATTTTATTGAGAGCTCTTATAACTCGTTACAAACCATATATCAATTGTATCCAACATATTCGTACATATATTCCATTGTTCTTTTCTAGACATTAACTTTCCATGGAGCCCTCGGGATCAACACCTCCTTTTTTCACTCCCTCCTCCCTCCTCCCAACCCTCACGGCCCCTTGATATACTGTAGAGTGTTAATTATTTTCAAATCTCACACTGACCACTGTCTCCCTTCCCCTCTGGTTGCTGGCGCTCGTCCCCCAGACGAGTGTGTGTACCCTCCTCCCTCCCCACCTCTCCCCCCTTTTGGAATCTCTATTCCCATTTCTGCTCCTGGGTTCCATGTGTTGTGTTTTATCTCTTGCCTATACCTGTGTACATGCTCCCATCTGGTCTAGATTGGGAGGTGACACTGAGATAATGATACCAGGGGGGTTATGGAGGCCTCCAGGGGACAGAGTATATTGCGTGACACATTTGTCCTCTACTGCACCCTGGTTGACTCATCGCCTCCCTGCGAACACTCTGTTGGGGGATGCCCCACTGTCCATAGCTAAAGTGACCAAATTTTAAGCAGGACACCATTGACCGGGGGGAGGGGGACTCTTGATTAAAAACTTGGTCTATATGGAACAAAAAAATTTTTCATAGAACGCAAAAATAGTATTGTAATATATTTTTTTGGGGGGGGGCATCACTGCTCTCCGGCGGTGGGAGTAGGAGGCCCAGCCCCACTGCTGGAATTGAACCTCCATCCCAGTGGGCCGCAGTCCCACGCACAACCACTACACCCCTGGGGCTCAGCCCGTAATATACTTAATTTTAAAATGCTACGGGACGTTGTTAAATTGTTTAAAAGCGGGACGTTTGGTCACTTTAACTTTAGGTCTCTGCTCCAAACCCCCTCCATTCTCACCAATGCATTTTTGTTTACTGTTTGTTGTAAATTTTCTGAGGCCTGTTGCCCATCTTGACATCTCATGATCACACCAGCTGGTGTGCTTCCTCCATGTGGGCTTGTTGCTTCACTGTTGGATGACTGCTTGTTTAACTTCAAGCCTCTAAGACCCCAGGCACTATATCTTTTAATAGCCAGGCACCATCATCTGTCTTCATTACATCTGCTTATGCACCCATTTTGGTGTGTGTGGGGAGGGGGGGAGGTGTGAGCATCACAGAATGCCAATTTGGTAGAACAAAGCACTCTTGTATTGAGGGAAGGTATGAGCCAAGACCTGAGGCTTATCTGCAGCCTCAGTATATTGCCTTATAAATATATGTGCATAAGCCAATACCTCTATTGTTATGTGTTAATGTTTCTATATAGGTGCCCACTTCTGTTAATCTCCCTATCTATGCCATTGCTTCCTAGGGCTTGCCTCTGTTTCCCCTTTCCTCCTCCTGACTGACCATCACTTTCCCCCTTCTTCTTCCTCTTAGTGCTTCCTCTCCACTAGCTTGGTGTTGCTCTAATAACCACAGGATCTCTAACCTCTCCTAGATGCTGGTTCTGCTTCCCTAGTTATTCCTCTGTTCATGGCGCCATCTGCTCACCACACACTTTTCCCCTCTCCTTCTTCCCCCTCAACTTTCTGGGCCATTGGCCCTATTCCCTTCTCCCCCAGATCCCCTTCCCTGGTCCAACCCATATAATCAGGCAAACCATCCATGTCCTGGTCCGAACAATAAGAAAGCCTACAGTTGAGGAAAAAGACAAAAAGAAAAAAAGACCCTAGATAGGTCCAGGTCTGTGTGCTGCTCCCCATGAGACCCTCCCTCTGGTCCTGAGGGAGCTCTGGCTGCCACTCCTCTCCCAAAGTCCGTGCGTGGAGCTCCTTAGGGGCTCTGCGGCTTGGCTTTACTCCAATTGCTCATCTGTTATGCTTGTCTCCCCACCGTGTGGCCCCATTACTGTCCCCTGTCCCTGTGTGCTCCAGTTAGAGGAAGGAACACAGGTCTCGAGTGGTTGGTGGTCCCACTGTCCTCTGTGTGCCCCAACAGCTCCATGCAGGGACCTCATCCCCTGGACTTGGTGTGCCCATATGGAGTCTAGGCCGACTGGCTCTCTCTTTTTCTTTCTTGGTCTGCTTCTGTCTGGGTATGGTAGGTCGGTTCCTTTCCCCCACCAGAAGGTCTAGTGTCGTTCTCTTCCAGGGTGAGGGTCAGACTGGTTCTGGTAGGGGCCTGCCCTGTAGTTCAGCGTTTTCATGGACCCCTCCATGTGTTACGGTGCCCTCCTGGCATGGCGAGTCAGTGTTCTGTGTGCACATTCCAATTCTGTGGAGGCACAGCCCATACTCTCTCCCTGGGTGAGTTCGTGCCCTTCCCCCCCATGTCATTCTCTCAGTGTCTCCCCACTCCCATTCTACCTCCTCCTTCCCCCTGCTTTATGTCTTATTCACACGTACTTCCCTGGGTTTGGTCTGACCTCCCCCCCAACTGCCTATGCTTCCATGTGTGTATTGTGAAGTGAGTGTCCTTTCCTCTATTCTTGCTGCGCTAACTGTACTTCTCTCAGGGCTCACGTTACACTTGTCCTTTTGAGACTGACTTACCTCGCTTAACATAATTCCTTCAACTCTTCCAATTGTTAATTTTTTTTAAGTAAGAAATAGTTTTATTGGCATAAATTTCACGTCACACAATGTAATTGTTCAGTCATAGTAAGATGATGTGTGTGCAGGTATCATTTTTTAATGACAATACTTATCCTTAGAAATGTGTGTGCACCCTGCAGACAGTGCCTCGTTGCCCACCCTACAGTGACTCAACAGGTTGGGGTCCGTTGAACACTTGGGGGAGATGGCCCAGGAAGACCCCACTGGCATCAATCCTCCCATACTTAGGCCCAGCAAAGCTCAATTGAAAGAGAGATCGAACTGTATAGCACAAAAACTGATGGGTTGTGGCCCAAGGGGAATCCATACTCACAGAGACGCTCTTTCCTCGATGGTGTTTGGAGCCCGAGGTCACTGGGGAAAGTGATGATGATAGTGGTGCTTATGCCCCAGGGGGATGAATGACAATGCTGTAATTCTTTGTTTATATGGGTTTTTGCTTTCCTGTTTGTAGCTTGCTTTTCTGTGTCTTTGGTTTTTTTCTCTCTTTCTTTTTCTTTCTAAGTGTGTTTATGTTCTGGGGTTTTTTTGGTTGCTGGTTGGCTTCTGGCTGCTTTTGATGCAGTTGATATTGTAGGGTTGTAATTTTGTCCTGTTACAACTGCCAAAGTAAACCAGAGATGTGCAAACCCCAAAGACAAACAGATGGAGTGTGGGCTCCGATTTCACTCCAGCCCCAATTTAAGAGTGCTTTGTTCTGATAACATGGGTCCGCTCAGTACCCTCATGAAAGGATCCCTGAAGATAAGGATCGACAGCAAAAGTGATGAAGAAAGCAGATGTGCCCGGCTATCAATCAGGACTCAGGGGTCTTAAAGGCTTCACCCAAGAAGCCATCTGAATGAGGCGTCAACTAACTCCACAAGGAAAAAACACGCCAGCTGTGTGACCCAAAGATGACAATTACAAAAAGTTGAATATAGCGAAAGGAAAAGGATCAGAGCTAAAATGATGAACACCCACTTTTTAGTAGGCAGTGGAAGACAGTGGGAGCCCCAAACCCACCTGCAGAACCTCTGGTCAGACTGGGTCAATGGCAGGTCCGATTTAGCGTCTTGCACAACCTTGCTGTCAGGCAGAGACCTGTGTGACCATGAGCATGCTGAGTGGAATCCAAAGCATGGCCAGATGACCTCTCTATAGACCTGGCCCGACCTGGTTCTGTGGGCAAGTATCTTTCACGTGGAATCTGGGAAGGCCTTTTCTTTCTTACTCATTGTTTGTATTTTGACCATTATGTTATTATTATTTTATCCTCACCACCTTATTTCGAATTTGCTTTTATTGTTTCTGTTGGACTTCCCAGTTTGTGATGCCCAGGGGTGGGGGTGGGGGTGGATGCATAGTGATAATAATGGATACAGCGTGACAGGGGATAAAGGGGTGAGGAGTGGATGATAGGGAGGAAAAGGGGGATTCCAGGATTGAGAAAAGAAGACTGGAAAGGGGAGGGAGTACTAGTACTAAAACTGTGATTGCACAACTCATTTTAATGATGATTTAACCATGGGGCGGGGGAGGGTGTTCTAACATTGATATGGTAATGATTGTACAATTCTCCTTGATATGACTGAACTATTGAAGTGTATTCTACGTAAATTATGTACCAACAAAACTGTTAAGAATAAAATAAAGACGTGTGTCTATATAACTTTTCAGGTGTAATTTTAAAAATCACTGTCATACTGTATTAAGGAGGACTGTAAATCTAATGACCATTGTCGCTCTAAGAAAGTTCTGTACAAAGACACAAAGCTCGAGGGTCATGTGAGGCTATCATCCGTCCTTGGTTGATGCACCTTCCAGACAAAGGAATAGCAAGGATGACTGGGAGAAGAGCCTGGAAAGGACTGTCCCTCAAGTCTACAGAGGGAACGAACCCTCCAGCACCTTGGTTCCAGACTTCTGGCGCCCAGAACATGAGAAAATTAGTCTCTGTTGTTTTAAGCGTCCAGGCCTGTGGCATTCTGTCCCAGCAGCCCTAGGAATCACAGTCCCACTCTTTCCTCCCTGGCTTAGCTCGGGAGGGATTGTTCCCACCAGAAGTGGAGCAAAGGGCAGTGAAGCAGAAGCAGCCTGTGCAGAGGTCAAGGATGTTTTTTGTGTGAGGTTCGCCTTCTCCAAACCCCTTCTTCTTCCGGCTGGCTTCCTGTTTCCCTCCTGGAGGACGAGGCCCTCATGAAGAGAAGAAAGGCATTGTACATCACAATAGGGGTTTACCATAGTGGTGAAAGAACAAGAGCTGAAATTGTGACCTTGCTCCTTCCCCTGATAACCACACCCTAGAGATACACACACACACACACACACACACACACACACACACACACACACACACACCCCACTGCCACAGATATCTGACCCAGCACTCAAGGAAGTGTTCTGAATGATCTGCAATGGCCTTAGGGAGAACTCAGGAAACCAGGTCCTTGGCACGTCGGGGGTGGGGGTGGTGGCTGCTTTTAAAGCAACAGTAACCACATTTGGTGGCCCAAACAGACTAAAGCTGGAATAGTAGTGGAAAGGTTGGCACTTCAAATCCATCCAGACGTGCCACGGATGGTAAGGCTGACAATCTGCCTCTGAAATGTTACAGTCTTGAAAGCCTCGGGGGGCAGGTCTACTCTGATCCGCACTAGCCGACCCTGAATCTCAGTCCACTGGGAGGCCACGACTGACCTGAAGCCAAGCAAACCTGTTGTCCTCGGCTGGATGCCTGGGCTGGTCACAGTGACCCACAGGGCTGCACAGAACAGGTCCATAGGATTGCCAAGGCAGTGTGCAGTCTTTACAGGCTCTGTCTCCCACAGAACGGCAGGTAGGTTCAAAACACTCCTCTCCCTCGTAGTGCCCAGTCACTGTACCCCAACCCCAACAAAAAGCAGAACACACACTACCAGCCCGTTGTTCAAGCCAGAGTGACACGAGAGGACAGAGTGGAACTGCCGCGCTGGGTTTTGAGACTCTGACATCTTTAGGGGAACAGTCTCATCTTTCTGCTGAGCTCAAGCGCCTGCGGGGTTCAAACTGGTGACCTTGCAGTCGGCAGTTTGGTGACGTTCCCTGTGCGGGCACTTGGCCACCGGAACCACATGAACCAACGAAGACAAGCTCGGGTGAGGGGAGGGGGAGGAACACATGTTGTAGAGATTTCCAGAACCAGAAATATACATACATACACCAAGTAAGACTGTTTAAAAAAAGAAAGAAAGAAAGAAAGAAAGAAAGAAAGAAAGAAAGAAAGAAAGAAAAGACATTTTAACCCTAAAAAATTGCAGGGGGGTGGTGGGGAAAAAAAGAAAAAAATGCAGGAAATGGCCAATGAAGGTCAGTTGTATTTGTCTAATCCTCCCCATTTCTCCCAGCCTGGTGGAAGGACCATCAAAGGCCCTCATCTGGGGACAGCGAGAAACGAGGCCCACAACAAAGGAGCAGTCAACTCAGTGCCACGAAAACTAGCTTTGATGGCGAGTGGATCCTGCTTAGAGTCACTGCCCCACCATTTTCTCACGGGCAGGCCATGAACTCATTCTGAGCCTGTTTCTTTTGAAATGGAGAAAATCAGTAGCTTCCTCAGAGAGATTTTTTTTGGGGGGGTGGGGGGTAGGGGGTGGGGTGGAGGTTAAAAACAAAAAGGCTATGAAGCATCTAAATATAAAGATGTCTATGAAGCACTGGATACTCAATATCATGCTCGGTCAAAAGTGCTCTCCTGCCTCTGCAGTCAGCCAGCCAGGTATGTTCACAAGCTCCAGAGGAAACCAAATCACCTGAGAAGCTTGTTTGAAGTACGGACAGATGACCTGACCTTACCTAGGATGTTCTGGTTCAGTGGCTTTAGGGTGGGGCCCCCCAGCAACTGCATTGTAACGAGTTGCCCAAGTGACTCAGGTGAACACCATAGTCTGGAAGCCTCTGAATCAGATAACTCATTCAGCCTTTCATGTAATAAGCATGTGCCAGGCACTGGACAGAGACAACGAAGGAAACAATGTATTGTTGGAAAGGACCAAAGCCTAGCACAGGGCCTGACAGACAACAATCACTTACTAAATATTGGTCCAAGGGACACTTCAAAGAGGTGTAGGCTGTGTAGGAGACGGGCCTATCCATCAACACACCGTGGAGGGTTGGTGATAAAAGTGGGCACCAAAGAAAAGGCTGTCAAAGAGTAACAATTGCTGCCCATCAGAGAAGACTTCCTAGGAGAGGAAGCAGGTGCTGGGTTAGGAAAAGTTTGCCAGCCAGAATGCTGGGTACCTGCAAAGGTGCCGGGGTGTGAGAGTGATGAGATGTGGCTGGAGCCCCGAGGAGAAAGTTGAGGAATAAGGCTGAAAGGGGTGTGTGCTTGGGGATTAGACTGTGATGGGATTAGCCTGCTGGGATAAACATTTTCAAGTGTAAACTGAAATCTGGGGTATTCCTAATTGGAAGGTCTTCCTAGCAGCAGGCAAGAGTGGAGAGTAGGGTGGCTTGGTCAAGAAAGGAGGTGACGAGGCCAGCTGGGAAGCTGTCTACAGAGGGCGGGAGACAGGAACGGTGGCAGTGGCAGTGGAGTGAGGAAGCACCGGAGGACGATCGACCCAAAGGTCTTCCGGCGTTTACTCCAAGTTAACTAGAGAAACAAATCCAAGCAGATTCATGTGTCTAAGATTCAAAGAGTACTTGTATATTAAGAAAACATCCCAGCCTAGTCCAGATCAAGTCCCTAAGTCCGATATTCGCCCACATGGCCGGTATCAATCTGTAAATTCTTCTTCACACTCATATAACATATGCAATGACTCAGAATACAGGGAGATCACAGGCCAGTGGGTGAAAAGTCTTGGGGATCCAGTAGTGGTGGAAGCATCTCAAGGCTGGTGTGGGTTTCCATGTGGCTCCTCCAGCTCCAGGGCTCTGGTTCCATCCGTGTGACTCCATCTGGAGTGTCAACAGGCATGTCAAAGCAGAGCGAGTCTATGGGTCCCTCCATAATGAGGTCAAATGAGGTCAGCAAGCTGCAACCTGACAGACAGGCTAAACTCCCCCCCACCCCTTTACTCTTAATAATCTCATAGCGACACCAGATTATGTAACCATCACACTCTACTTCCTGTATGAATAACAAAAACTATTTGCTACATGCTAAAAAAGGGTGCTGGGTGCTCTACCTATATTTCCTGACTTAACTCTCTCAATAGGTCTTTGGTACAGGCACTATTATCAAGTTCTCTTTTGCAGAAGAGGAACTTGAGACTGCGAGAGCCAAGGGTTTTGCCCTAAGTCACATATAAAGAAATAGAAAATTATAAACCCCAAATAATTCTTTAACCAGCCTCAGCAACTAGAGGCCACAAGTCTTCGTTCCTCATGGAAAGAAGAATCTTGACTACCAAAACGGTTGACCTAAACACCAGAGGTAACAAGTACTCAGCTGGCCATTACGGCATGGGTAGAAAATAAAAAGAACAGAGTGGATTTATAAATCAGTGATGGTAAAATTTAATGTTATTTCGATTTTTATTTCACACCCACTCATTTTCAAGCTAAGTTTCAAAGTTAACTAAGCACAGCAAAGGACTTCCCTGCAATGTGACAGACTAATTTTAATAGTTTCAAAGATACTTGACTAGCAACGTTGAGACCATAGATTTTTTTTTTTTTTTTTTTTTAGGCATCACTGCCCTGGTGGTGGGAGTAGGAGACCCAGCCTTTGCTCCTGTGAGCGGGAATTGAACCTCCGTCCCAGTGGGCCGCAGTTCCACGCACAACCACTACACCACCGGGGCTCAGCCCCTAGATATTTTTTTATAGGAAGCTACTTTCGTTAAGATGTTTGTTGTCGGAGGGCTGAGTCCCGGTGGCATAAGTGGTTGAGTATGGCACTGCAGCCCGCAGGTTTAACAGTTCAAATCCAGCGGTGGCTCTCAGGAGCAGTGCTGGGTAGCTCCCACGACCACCAGCGGGCAGTGATGCCCCCTCCCCAGAAAAAGATGTTTGTTGTCAGAAACTAGGTTGTTTGCTCAAGCTCATAAACGAGGCTTATCTTTTTGGACTGAACTCATACATTAACTGGTGACAAGTGAACTCTCTATGACTTCTCCAACCTGCTTAAGTAACTTTATTCATGTAAAGTGACTGACATCACTTGCTAGTCAGAAAACACCAGACCACTGTCTTCAATATTTGCTCTGATGGTACCTCTATCAAGTTATTTCTTCTTGGAAATTAGCAATGTTTATAATTATGAGCCCAGAGAGTCCTTGATTTTCTGTTTACCCCACCAGATCATGTTGTTATTGCTGCTGCTGCTGCTGCGTCCGGAGCCAGCCAGTCTGTTCTGACTCAGAGCCAGCCTGTTCACAGCAGAACAGAGCCCTGCTTGGCCTTGCACCATCCCTGTAATTGCTGTGGTGAAGCCCACGTCTGCAGCTAGGGTGTCATTCCATCTCCTTGACCATCTTCTCCTTTTTTGCTGAACCTCCACTTTCCCAAGCATGATGCTGTTTTTCAGAGATGAGTCTTTCCTGAGAAAATGCTCAGCACTCTCTATATCGTCTGAGACAGATTTGTTTGTTCTTCTGGAAGCCCACGGTATTTTCCAATGTATCCATTCTTCGCTGGTCTTCTCTACTTGCTGTCCAACTTTCTCATGCATATAGGCAAGCGAAAACCCCAACGCTTAGGTCAAGTGCACCTTAGTCTTCACTTTTCAACACTTTAAAAAAGCCTGGTGCAGCAGATTTGCCAAATGCGATATGTCATTTCATTTCTTGATCGCTAGTGATGCAAGAGACCTCAAGAGAGGATAAAAAGAATACCTAGTCACTGTAGCAAAAAGGACTAGTCAACATTTCAGGAGGTAGCATGTGAACAAGAATAAACGGTGCTGAAGGAAGAAGTTCAAGCTGCACTGAAAGCACTCGCCAAAAACAAGGCTCCAGAAATTGATGGATTAACAATTTAAATGTTTCAGCAAGCTGATGAAGCTCTGGGAGCACTCACTCTTCTGTGCCAGGAAATATGGAAGACCGCTCCTTGGTCAATTGACTGGAAGAACGCCATATTTGTGTGCATTCCAAAGAAAGGTGACCCAGCAGAATGCTGGGTCAAACTACAGGACAGTATTTTTTGACAACTTTTTTTTGGGGGGGTGGGGGGCATCACTTCCCTCTGGTGGGAGTATGAGGCCTAGCCTTGCTCCTGGAGAGCTGCTGCTGGATTTGAACCGCCAAGCCAGTGGACCACAGTCCTGCACTCAACCACTACGCCACCGGGGCTCAGCCCCAGGACAGTATTTTTGACGTCACATGCAATTCAAAGTCTGCAGAATCCAACAACGGGTGCAGCAGCATGTTGATACAGAGCTGCCAGAAGTAAAGGCCAGGTTCAGACGAGGATGTGGTACAAAGGATATCACTGCTGGTGTCAGATGGATCTTAGCAGAGAATGCCAGAAAGATGTTTGCTTGTGTTTATGACTACGTTGAGACATTCAACTATGAGAATCATAACAAACTCTGGATAACTTTGGGAAGAATGGGAATTCCAGAGCACTTCATTGTGTTCATGCAGAGCCTGAGGCAGATGCACAAACAGAACCAGGAAATACCGCATGATTTCAAACTAGGAAAGGGGTGGGACAGAGCTGTATCCTCTCACCACACTCACTCAATCTCTAAGCTGGGCAAATGATCAGAGACGCTGGCTTATATAAAAAAGATCATGGCATCCGGATGGAAGAAAGACTTATTAACCTGTGATATGCATGCAGGTGACACAAGCTCGCTTGTTGAAAGTGAGGAGGGCTTGACACACTTGCTGATGAAGATCAAGAATCACAGTCTTCAGTATGGATTACCGTTCCATGTAAAGAAGACCAACATCTTCACACCTGGACCAATAGACACGATAATGGTACACGGAGAAAAGATCGAAGTTGTCAAGGGTTCTTCTTGCTTGGATCCACAACCAATGCTCAGAGAAGCAGCAGTCAAGCAATCAAAAGATGAGTTTCATTGGGTACCTCTGCTGCACAAGACCTCTTTACAGTATTGAAAGGCGAGGATGTTGCTTTGGACTATGCTACACCTGACCCAAGCCATAGTATTCTCAATCTCCTCGAATGCATGTGGAAATGGAACGTTGAATATTAAAGACCAAAGGAGAATCTAGGCATGTGAATTGTGCTGGAGAGGATTGAAAGTACCATGGAGTGACTGTTAAAGGACAAACTGACGTGTTTTAGAGAAGTCCGGCCAGAGTGCTCCTTAGTGGCAAGGATAGTGAGCCTTCATCCGACATACTTTGGACATTTTTTTCGGAAGCTATCGGTCCCTGAAGAAGAACATCATATGTGGTAAAGTGGAGGGGCAGAGAAAGAAGGGAAATCTCTCAAGGAAATGGATTGGCACAGTGGGCTGCAAAATGGGGACAGATCAAAATGTGAAGACGGATCAGGAGTGGGCAGCATTTGGTTCTGTTGTGTCTAGTGCCACTGTGGGCAGCACCGACGTGAAGCCCCTAACAGCAACAAGAGCATCTCACAGCAGTTCTCAACCTTCCTAAGGCCGTGGCCCTGCAGACCGTTCCTCGTTGTGGTGACCCCCCCCCCAACCAGAAAATTATTCTCGTTGCCACCTTATAACTGTAATTTTGCTACTGTTGTGAATTGGGTGGCCCCTTTGAAAGAAGCATTCAACCTCCCAAGGGTTTGTGACCCACAGATTGACACCTGCTGGCAGAGAGCTTGAGACAGAGTCTGTGCTGAATAAATTAATGAATATGTGATCTCAATACTATGACAGGGGCCCTACTGAGGGAGAAGAACTCGGAGTGAGGAAGGAAAAGGGAGAAGTAGAAGAAGTAGATGTTGTAACCAGGAGGAAAATGTCTATGGGCAATTACGGAATGATTAAGAATGGAGGTGGCTGTATGTTAAAACAGTCCTTCTCGAACCTTGCTATTGCAGAATTCCAAGGAGCCCTTAATGAACTGAGAGCTGACCAGCCTGTGGATGTGAACCCCTAAATAAGAATCATCAGAGATCTGTTCTCAAGTTCTTTCTCTCCTGGACTTGTGGGACTTTGTCATCTGAAGTTCAGGAGATGGTGCTTTTCCTATTGTGTTTAATCTCTGTTAGATTCCTGTCCAAGAAACACTCTGTAGATCCAGATTCGGGCAATAAAGTCCATAGGTCCTGTCCACTCCCTGCTCACCCCATTATTCTCAACTCTTCTTTCCTCTGCCAGTTGGCAGCACCTCCATCCAGGTGAGATAGTTACTTGTCTTTCAGCTCCTCTTGTATTTAACCTGCAAGCTGCCCTAAGTCTCAACGGAACTGAACATGCTCTCCTCTGGGCTCCTCCACCCTCCAGAATTCGTGGAATGGAGGCAGAGAGAGCCACTACCATTGGGGAAGCAGCTAAAGGCATTGGCTTGGAGGCCAAAATGTCAGAGTTCAAATTCCAAGTCTACTATCTACTGATCTTAGGCGAGTGCCTCTGTGACCTCATCTGCACAGACAGAGAATGAAGGAGTCCATATCTCTTAGAACAGTGTCAGAGGAAGAAAAGCCCCATGAACGACTCGGATGCTGCGAGTCAGAATAGGCTTGATGGCAACCACAGGACAGGATGAGCGGGTGAAACTAAGAAACGAAGGTGCACAGAGGCAAAGTTGCTAGGCCAACGTCACACAGGAATGAAGGGCAAGACTAGGATGTGACACGAGACCTAAGTGGTTCTAAAAATCCATTCTTTCTCTATGATAGCTGATTCCTAGGGCAGCAGGGACGAGCATAGTTGAGGGCAGGGGCTGACATAGATACATGAAGCCCACGTTTCCCTTTCTCCTGAGTTGACATTGATACCCAGGGTGCCCTCTGCACTGGCAACACAAACAAACCAGTTAGTAGTTCTAATTCTCAACAACCTGATAAAGCAAAGTACAACTGCCCCTGTGGACTTCAGAGACAGTGTGATCCATCATCCCTCTAGGCTTTCTCACACAGAACTCTACGATTAAAGAGGGAATGCACCCAGACAAAGGAATGGCCGCAGCCTCTAACTGCAGGGGTCTAGGCTTCATTCTTGCCATAGCAAGTCACCACATGGATTCACCAATTCCACTGCCATGGAAGCCACTCCGGGTCCTACTGACTGAGGGAGGGCTTCGGCCTGCCGCTGACTGTGGCTTTTACTGGGACCAGACCGATTCCTCTTTTCCCAGCTGATCAGTCAGTGGATTTGAACCTCCAACTTTGTAGTGAGCGGCCCCAGGCCTACCCTCCTTCATCTTGATTTTCTCTTTCTCCTGTGGGCTGATGGAATGATTTTATTGTCACAAACTAGTAGACAAACTCTCCCATCCAAATGCTAACCAGGGGGCTGGCGTAAGTGATTGAGTGCGGTACTGCAGCCTGCGGGCTTGGCGGTTCAAACCCAGCAGTGGCTCTCAGAAGCAGCGCTGGGTAGCGCCCACGACCACCAGAGGCAGTGATGCCCCCCAAAAAAACAAAGCAGGCCCAACCCTGCTTAGTTTCCAAGATCAGACGAGATCAGGCGCGTTCAGAGTGGTATGGCCATAGACACTAGTAAACAAACTCTAACACTAAAAACGGAACTTAGCTGAATGCCAAGTAATTGTGAGAAAAGCTGGCCTAGCATTAATGATGGCTAAATTCTTAAATGCGGCTTATGGCAGAAGTTCTCCAAAATTTAAATGGGAAATGCTATGCTGAATGGCCAACTAATTCAGCCTTTCTGAAAGTGACTTTGGGTGCATTTTTAGAGAAGTACATAATGATCATTTCTGATAATTATACCAAGATATACAGTGTATGTTGTGGGTGTGTGTGATGGCTAAAGTAGTTGATTGGTGGGCTGAGTCCCGGTGACATAAGTGGTTGAGTGTGGGACTGCAGCCTGTTCAAATCCAGTGGTGGCTCTCAGGAGCAGCACTGGGTAGCTCCCAGGACCACCAGAGGCAGTGATGCCCCCCCCACACACACACATACACACATACACACAAAGTAGTTGATTGGTAACACTTTCATTTAACATTTTGGATATTCTCCTCAAAACTTTATAAGCAGATTAATGGTATTTCAAAACTTTCCCTGAAATTCAGTTTCTTTCCGTGCAAGATGAGAGTGGTTACTTCTACTTAAGGTGTGGGGAACAGAACTGGGAAGAAGTGTAGGAGAACAAACCCTCAACATTCACACTTTAGGGAGTCTGGGAGGCCAGGGCTCCAATGAAGGGCACCTTCACATTGGTGGGTTGTAGATGCGTCCCATTCACCTTCTCTTAAGTAAAAGTTACTCCCCAAGACGCGCTCACCCCCCACAAGAATGCTGATTTTTAAGATGCTACTTGCAAGCACATGGCTGCTACTATAGTCACTTGAAGGTCAACTGCTTAAAGATTATCTGCCTAAAGGTGGTCAGCCCTCTAAGACCTTATTGTCCGTCCCAGCCTCAGTAGAGCCCGCTCTGTTCTTGAAAGGGTAGAGGATTGTTCCCCTGAAGGAGAGCTCCAAGGCACCCAAGATGAAGCCAAGCCAGAAGACCTAGGTTAGGCTGGCATCTTGACTCTAGAGCCCGCTCCTCTGGCCAAGGATGTGCTTTTCTGTCACGTGTCTGCCTCTTGTACAACCTCTTCCTGTTACATAATAGCACTGCATGCCTGACATTACATGACTCTCTCTCTCTCTGTCTCTCTCTCTCTCTGTCTCTCTCTCTCTCTGTTCGGACCTGGCTCGTGAAGTCATGACTGAGAGATGAGCCCTTGCATTATCATGTCTGATGTCTCTTTAATTTAGCCCTCAGTTACACAACCTCCCCTTAGACCCATTCAGTTGTGGGCAGGCGGGTCCCCACTTTTCATGTTGTGAAATTCACATGTGGTGATAAGGTGGGTTAAATATGTTGAGGAGGGTGTGGTGCAGAGTTAGTCTTTTACAAGCAGTCCTAGCACTCATTATTTATTTCTGCCTAACAGTCGACCGACCCTTACACAGAGCAGCTTACCAAGACACACGTTCAGAATTCCACCTTCTCCGTCTCCGGGGCCCAGCAGTCCAGCAGTCCGGCAGTGGCTTTAGCAGAGGTGATGCTGGCTCAGGATCTCAGGACGTCTGCAGTCAAGACATCAGACGGAGCCGCATGGCATGTCGGGGCTCCACTGGGCCTGGAGAATCTGCTGCAAGCCCACCCCTGTGCTTTTTGGCAAGCTTTAGTCCAAGGAGTTTCTGCTCCTTGCCCGGTAAGGCTTGCCATCGGGCTGTCACAGTGCAATCGCTTTCCCAGAGTGAGAACTCCAGGAGAGAGAGCGGTTCTTTGTGGACCCTCCTTCTCTCTGCTGCCTACCATGGCTTACCCAGACAACGCTGGCATGAAAGCATGCCATTCCATCATTACAGGAGGCAGAAACTGTCAGAGGCTGATATCATCATCATCATCATCAACATCATCATCTCAACTGATTGACATTCAGGTCCCTGGCCTGACCCTTAGACCTTCTCATTTAGTAGTTTTAAACTAGGCATCAAAAACCCAGGTAATTTTGATACAAATAGTGGCTAGCTAGAGGGAGACTAAAACACACATGTAAGACGTAAGGAGCAAACATAAAATAAGTTCATTGGGGGTGGGGGGACTTGATACTTGGCATTTCTACAAGACATGATCGCCATGATAGACCCTAAGGGTGGCTGGTGGACCTCCTGCCCTTTGCCCTTCGCCATTGCATGTGAGGCAGTTACACAGTCGTGGTCTTCACTGTGTGGCATTCTGCCTGTGGTCCATATTTCGGAAGCCTCGCTCTCACTGTACGTTCTACCCGCGGCAGCACTAACTGCCTCTTCCCTTTCGCTTCTGCTTGTCTTTTCAGGACCCAGCCTCCCTTCAGGTCTCTCCGGCCTTTATCTCCTTGCTACTGTTAATCTGCCAGGCTGCTCCTATCTGTCTGGGAGATCAAATGCTCTCTCCATTTACCTGATCACCAGCTCTCTGTGAAGCTCAAAAAACAAGCGATGCCAAAAGCTGGATGAACAGACGTGAATGAAGAACACAGGTGCAGAGGGGGGAGGGGAGGCTGTTCTGTGTTGACCCACTTCCGTGCACAGCTTGATGTGAATGTCATCTTGTCCTCAGACTGCCCCCAGGCTACCCCGAAGGAGTCAGTGCTCAAACACAGCGGGTACCTAAGTACAGAGCTGGTGGACACTTCCCCAGCTCACCACAGGAGAGACCGGCCAGGCAGCCTGGGGACCAGTGGTCTCTTTCTCACCGTGCTCCCGACAGACCTGTCTGATGACTCATTCAATGGATGTGGTAGGGGGATGAGAGGGGGTTCGAGATCCAAGTCCACTCTTCCCACCTCATTTTGGTGGGGAGAGGGGGACATGTGCATTTTTTTGAACTATTCATCCGATTTTGACCTCCTTGGTTATTTCCAACTTTTTGCCATTTCCAATTTCTCCAGGTCATGTCAGCCCCTTGTTGGGTAAAGGAGAGGGACTCTGAGGAAGAGGATGGTGCTCCAGGAGATCGATGGCTGCAGACTGAGCAGGACAGGGCAGTGTGTGCTTCTGCTGTCCGTCTGTCTGTCCAGGGAGTCGCTGTGACTCAGAAAGGACTCTGCAGCCACTGAACAGTGGCAGCAATATCTGCATGCGGTGAGAAAAAAAAATTAAACTGTAAACACAGTGTCAAGAATACATTTCCTTCCCAAGGAAGGGCTTCTCCTCCAAGAAAAATCCACTGTAAACAGTTTCTTGCTTATCCCTTCAGAACTAGTCTACGAATGTGTAACTTGCCCTTTTTCTCTCTTAGACGCAAATTCAATAGAAACGTATGCCCTGCTCTGCCCCCTGGTTGTTCCCCTCCCTGCCCCGCCTGTGACTCACACATCACACAAGTCCAGTGGACAGTCACATCCAGAACAGTTGAACAGTCATCACCACAATCAGTTTTACAGCATTTTCTTCATTCCTGTACTCAGTGTTATTAGTGCCCTATCCCCACCCCCCAGACCTCTGCTGCCATAGCTCTAAGGCGCCATTCATCCAGTTACTGTCTCTACACATGTACACATCCGGATCTCAAATACAGAAAAACATTAGAAACAATAACAAAGTAACACAGGAAAATCCTGATCATAAAGAAAGCAGAATATACTACAACAGAAAAAACGGTAACAAATTTAAATGGTTTATAAGGGAGATCAAATGATAGGGTGCTAAGTTTGAACCTAATTGCATCTCAACAATCCATGTTCCTTTTCTTAAAAATCATTTTATTGGAGGCTCCTTGTGGTTGTGGCCTAGTCAGTTTGAGAGGGTTATCAGTGAATGGGGTGGAGTCTGATCTGTCAATCAAGGCATAACCAAGGAGGTCTCTGTGCGGGCATGGCCTTCTCCTGAGAATTCTGGGAATTCCTGTATTTCCTCCTTGGAGTCAGACTCTCTCTCTGCTCACTTCCTATGAGACATATCTGAGGAGAAGTCACATGGACCTACCCTGATGAAACCAGGCCTCTGAAGCCAGAGAAGTCACAAGGAGACCCCTGCCAGCTCTGAGCCACTTGCAATGCCCCTGGAGCCAAAGACTTTCTACCCACTGGCCTGTGTCCTGCATTTGGCATCACTGTGTTTTGTGAATGTGAAGAGGGCTTTATAGATTGTTATTGGATATGTGGGCTAATATCAGACATAAGGGCTTGGACTGGGTTGGGTTGGGATGCTTCTTCTAATGTACAATTACCCTTTATATAACAGTCTCTTTTATACACATGAATCTCTGAATTTGTTTCTCTAGTCTACCCAGACTAACACATTCATGCAACTCTTATCACCATGCATCCATCTACCCATTGTGTCAAGCACATTTGTACATTTGTTATCATCATCATTTTCAAAACATTTTCTACTTGAGCCCATGGTATCAGCTCATTTTTTACTCTCCCTCCCTCATGACCCCTTGATAATTTATAATTTTTTTTCACGTCTTATACTGACTGATGTCTTCCTTCACCCACTTTTCTGTTGTCTGTCCCCCGAGGGGGTTATATGTAGCTCACTGTGATCAGTTTCCCCTTTTTTCCCCATCTTCCCCCTCCCCTTCTGGTATCGCCACTCCCAATATTGGTCCTGAGTGGTTTATCTGTCCTGCATTCCCTGTGTTTCCAGCTCGTATCTGTACCTGTGTACATGCTCTGGTCTAGCTGGATTTGTAAGGTAGAATTGGGGTCATAATCGTGGAGGGGGGGAAAGCATTAAAACTAGAGGAAAGTTGTCTCTCATCATTGTTATATTGCCCCGACTAGCTCATCTCCCCAAGACACTCCTATAAGGAAATAGCCAATTGTCTCCAGGTGAGTTTTGGGTCTCCACTCCATACTTCCCCTCATTCACAACGATGTGATTTTTTGTTCTGGATCTTTGATGCCTGATACCTGATCCTTTCGATACCTCATGATCACACAGGCTGGTGTGCTTCTTCCATGTGGTTTTGTTGCTTCTGCACTAGATGATCGCTTTTCTATCTTCAAGCCTTTAAGATCTCAAAGGATATATCTTTTGATAGCCAGGCACCATCCACTTTTTTCACCACATTTGCTTATGCACCCATTTTGTCTTCAGCAATTATGTCAGGAAGGTGAGCATCATGGAATGCCAGTTTAATAGAACAAAGTTGTTCTTGCATTGAGGGAGTACTTGAGCAGAGGCCCATGGTCCATCTGCTACCTTAATATTATGTACATAGATCTATTTCCCTATTGTCATATATAAATATATTGACATATGTGCAAGCCTGTATTTAGACCCTTTGCCTCCTAGTTCTTTCCTCTGTTACCTTTACTTTCCTCTTGTCCCACTAACATATTCAGTCTTCCTTTAGGTTTTAATAATTCCTATCGCATCACTCTTGAGTAAGCCCTACCAGACCTCCTGCACCCTCCTCACCATCAATTTTGGATCAGTTGTTGCCCCCTTGTCCCTGGGTTCGTTAACATGCACTTCCTTTTCCCTGCCTCCCCCTCTCCCATGTCCCCCTGGAACCATTGGTCCAGTTGTTTTCTCCTCCATATTGTTTATCCCACCTACCTTATCTAGACAGACATGCAGAGACCATAATAAACACAAAAATAAGACAGAGCAAAACACAGCAAAACAGCAAAACAACAGCCAAAAATTAAAAAACAATGACAAAAAAGAAAAACCTGTAAGTAGTTCAAGGTCTGTTTGTTGACCTTTAGGAGTATTTTCTGGTCGAGGCTAATGGGGTTTCAGGCATGCCCCGTGACCACAGTCTATTTTTGGTATTGCCCCAGGGGCTTCATGGTTTGCTCTCTTTGCTGCTCTGCTACATGCCCTTGACATTTTGCCCCAGTGTCAGATCGGGCACGATTACCACACTGTTGTCTCCAGTGTTGTCCCCATAGGTCAGTGAGGGATGTTGTGTCTGGTAGTGGGGCCCGCCCGATTGTCCTCTGTATGCACTGGCTGCTCTGAGCAGGGCATGGTGGGACAGGATGAAATCCACTCTCTCTTCCTCCCCCTTCGTTTGCTCCTGTGTGCTCTGATCAAATGTGTCCCTCTCCCTGAGCTGTAGCTTCAGTGCTGTCCATTGAAGTAAGTTCTTCGGGAGTGGAGGGGAGGGAGAAGCTGTCAACTTAACAATCCGCCTTTGAATGCATCCTGCATGTTATCAAGGCTGCTCACATCCCTGGCTCATGGTCAGAGAGGATTCACCAGGGACTTAACTCATGTATATTTCCCCTTCACAAAAAACTGAAACAGCTTTAAAATGGGTCAAAGGGGGATCAATTGATAAGATATTACATTTCGACCCCAGCATGCCAACCATAATTACTTTACAACGCACTCTCTCTGAGGACAGGGCTGTTCACTTTGCTTAGCTATGAGTGGAGGAGACTCCCTGGAGGCTTAGTCCATGGATGGATCCTGCAAATGGAATTTGGGCTTCAACTGTTATCCATCCATAGCCTTCTGCAAACTGGGTGTTCAGGTCTTGGTTTGGGTTTTTCTTTTAATCACATCCGGAATTAATTTCTGACCTATGTACACAGAAATGCCTCACTCTTTCAAAGACTGCCTCATATTCCATCATCTGGATGTTATCGATTTTTTAACCCACTTCCTGAGTGGACACATAAACTGTTTCTAGAAGCTGTGGCTTGTCTGGTTTGGCTTTGTCTTTGGCTTTTATAAGCTGCACCATAATGAACATCTTCATATATCTTCACACAGCTGTGAGATGAAATTTGCCTAATACATCCCCAGGAGTTGGATGACTGGCTAAAGGGTACATGATTTTTAAAAATTGCTACTAATCCGAAATCGTGTACCAGTGTCCATTCCCAAAGAGTCCTTTTATTTTCACAACACTGCTATGAATCTTTGATGTTTTTCTTTTTGCCAAATGGAAATGGAAAATATCCTCTTTTATTTCAGGCTTATTTCTTTGATGAGAGTGGAATTGGGCAACTTTCCACGTTTATCAGCCATCCTCTTTGCATGAGCTGCCGCTCCTGTCTTTTGCTGATTGGATTTGATGCTAACTCACTAGAACCTTATAGAAACGGTCCCTTTGGGCCTCCGAGGCTAGAAATCTTTGTGGGAGTAAAAAGTCTCTTTCTGCCACAAAGTACGGAGTGGGATTAACGAGGAGGCTAGCATTCCACCTCACAACCCACTTCTTTTCAAGTGTCTCAAACAAGCAAACAAACCCAGTGACCTCACACCCACTCAGACCTCAGACTCCCAGGGACCCTGTTCAGGGTTTCTGAGCAGGCCATGCTGATGGCAGTGGTCTCCTCTTTCTCCCTGGAAGAGAGTTTGACTAGTCGGCCTTGAGAGTAACACCACCACCAGGGCTCCAAGTGTACTTAGAACTTAAAAAAAAAAAAAAAAAATTACTAAACTCCCTGCCACCTCGTGAATTTCCACTCCTAGCGTCCCCGAGGACTCGGTCTGAGTCGACCTGCCCCGTGAGTCTTCAAGAGCAGAAAGCGAGGCTGTAGATCTTTACAGGCGCAGAGAGGCGCTGGCGGGCGTAAACCGCGGGTGGGATGGCACTATCGGTGCTTCTAGAGCAAGCCTCAGCCCTTGCCCCTCTCCTGCTCAATCCTCTCCTGCCACCTAGTGACGGGTCAGATGGGCCAGGTGTTCACTGAGGCGCTAATGGTGGACTATTGAAGCACTAGTCACTAAAGCGATTCCAGCGGGTTCTCTTTGGCTCTCCGTTAGAATTCCTAATTTTAACAAATCGAATGCAGGACATCCCATTAAATTTGTGTATGCATAGACTTAAATGAATTCAGTTTATCTGAAGTTCAGGTATTACTGGTACTGTGTGGTATTACTGGCAACTCTATTTCAGGCCCCCTCCCCCTCTCTAAATTATGGTGCCACATCCACCAAGCCGTACAACCTCTATTTGCAGCAAGTTCTGCCCTAGTATTTCCCCAGTTGTTGGCTTCAGCTGGTACATGAGTCATCAAATTGAGAGCTCTGGAGCTCCTGGCTTTAAATTGTGGCTGCCTCCACTTAGCAGGTAGGAGAGAAGTAACAGCCTCTCTGGGCCTGTGTTCTCTCATCAGGAGAGTGAAATAAGGAGCATATTGCTCCTTGGGTTGTAATGGAGAATGAGTAGGCAAATCCCACCTCTCACACCTTTCAGTTCTGACTCCAGCTGTCTGTCACACAGGTCATCCTCTGGGCCCAGCACCAAACCACCAGAAACAGACGTGGGAGTCCACGTGACACTCTCATTTTCAATTTGCTGGCTACACATTTAGGGTTTTCCTGAATTCCAAATTGTGTCGAATCCTGACTTTCTGGAACCAGTGAGGCTGAATAAAGCCTCAGCAATATTACCCTGAGATCATCTCTAAGCCTTGAGCCTTGAGCTTCCCCCCAACCCCCAATCTTCAAATGATGCTGCTCTTGTGCTGCCTGGGGTCCATAATGGCCTTGTAAAAAGAGTAGCCCTGCCCCGAGGGGCTCCTGGGCTTTCCTTGTCACAGAAACAGACTGCCGCATCTTTCAGGGGAAGCGGTGGGTTCAAGCTGCCAGGGAAGAGGGAGAATCCCAGAACTGGTGTCTCATAACACAGAATCAGTCCTGAGAACAGAACACAAGGTTACAGAGACAGGCTTTTGAACCAAGAAGAGTAAGACTTTTTCAGCAGTCTAGAGAGAAAACTTCCATTCCCGAAGGTATTTGAGCACAGGGGCCAAAGGTATTTGACCTACTGCTCTCTTTGAAAAGAATTACTCAGCATCCTCCTGGCAATGAAAAACTGGAGCAAACCCCGTTGTCCAGGATAAAGTATAGGTATTTGTTTTTGCAGCCTCCCTGGGTCAGGCCAGTGCCCCCCAGGGGGCAGCATTGTCCACTTGGAAAGCTAGTGCGGCTTCTCCAGGAGGCAGTCACCTGGCAACATCAGAGCGAGAGAGTGATTTGTAAGAAGCGGAAGTCAAACCCGCCAACCTTCCCCCCCCCCTTTTTTTTAAACCATACTTACATCAGCTGTCCCTTTCCCAGCACCCTCCATTTCCCTGCTGGATTCCATAGATAATTTGTTGCAATGGTCAAATAGAATGCATAGATTCGATAGATAATTTGTTGCAATGGTCAAATAGAATGCATAGACAATACTCACAGTTACAGGGTTTCTTTTAAGGAACTGACAGGTGACAAGTCAGCCTCAGGAATAACTCAGGATACAGTTTCTCAGTCAGGACAGTTCCTTGGCTGTGTCCACGGATGGACCTCTCCTTTAGTCTCAAATGGTACCATGGAACTCTTTCTATCCACCAACTAACTGCCCAGAGGCACTCCACCAGAGAACCTCCTGGCCCTGTCAGGGCATTTCTCTGTGGGTCAGTAAGCCCACCAGTCTCCTGAGTCTGCTGCTGCCGATTACTGTCCGTGACCATCTCTGATGTTACAGCTCTCTCTGTCTCCAATCTTGAGGAAGCTCTCTGTGCGGGGACTCGGGGTCCAAAGGACGTGGTCTATTGCTGGCGCTTATTGGTAGCAGTGAGTGCCCCCTTTCCAGCCTTCAGAATAGCTCATTTCAAACCTAGGCTCAAAGCAAAGCTGACCAGTCCCCCTGCCTCGGTTCATGCACATTGTGCACGGCCCCATTCCCACAAGGGTGCTATGCACCTGATGGACATTATCAAATGATCCAACCTGCTCAGGCCACATGCACCTTAGTTATAAGTCCCACTCCCTCATTTTGTGGGAGTCCCTACACCGTGCATAGCTCAAAAAACCATATTCAGCACAAGTAAGCAGCACACAACACCATGCGCCTGCTGCACTGTCTGTGTCTGTGGGGCAGGGAGGGAGGGTTTGCTTGGATGGGTCCCTGAAGGTGAGGCCCGTGCTGAGTTTGCAGAGCTGTCCTGGCCATGGCTAAACTCCTTGGGCTGCCCCCACTTATTGCAGCCTGGAGCATTGGCTTGCAGCAGGGGCTGTTGCTAGCATGTTCCCTGCCAGCCACCCTAAGAGTGGGTGCCTTTGGGAAGAGTCTCCGCTCCATCCCTCTGGGCTTCTGATTCTGACCAGCTCCCTGAGCGATGCTCTTGGAGCACACTGAGTGTCCAGAGGCAGTCAAGTACAGGTCAAGTTTCAACCCCAGAGGGTTCGATGCTAACAGAGAACCAGAGCAGTTTGTGAAGGGTTACTTTGCTATAAGTGTATTAAACATATGTACATATAGCAAATATGTGTATACAGGCATGTACAAGGGATAATCGTTTCTTTTAAATTAGTGGTTATCAACCTTCCTAATGCCTCGACCCTTTAACACAGTTCCTTGTGTGTGGTGCCCCCCCCAACCATCAAATGATTTCCATTGCTACATCATCACTATAATTTTGCTACTGTTATGAATCATCGTGCAAATATCTGATATGTAAGATGTATTTTCATTGTTACAAATTAAAAATAATTATACATAATGATCAATCACAAAACAATATGGAATTACAGACTGTGAAACATTTACGTTTTCTGATGGTCTTAGGCGACCCCTGTGGAGGGGTCCTTCACCCCCCTAAGGGGTCGCGACCCACAGGCTGAAAATCGCTATTTTAGATGCATTAATACCAGATTGGTCACAAGGAGTTAGAGATTAACGATGTCCCAATTGACCAACTCTTTCAAGATGCTGTTTCGCTCCGTATTCTTTCTCCCCTGAGGGCGCAGGGGACACACACACTCTCGCTTCCCCACATCCTGTGATTTGATGTCACATCATACAGGAACTCATGACACTTGGAGAAAACGTCTCACGTGGTGGAGGGTGCTGTTCCGTTCGAGATTCGAAGGTCAGGCAGAGGGGAGCCAAAGGCACGGTCCAGAGTAAGACGCCCCAAACCTCTCAAGGTCACAGCCAGCGGTCTTGCTTCTACCAAAGCTCAGTCAGAAGATGGGAGTCTGGCTCTCCAGGTGAGGAGATGTGAGCTGACCCGGGACAGGTGCAGATGCAAGGAAAACAAAGGGCATGGCTTGATCCTGCCAGGTATGAAGGTGGGATGCTAAAGATGCCATCCAGGAGACAAAAGGTGTGACTTGTCAGGTCTTCACCCCACCCACCCTCCTTG
The DNA here is from genome assembly GCA_004026705.1 of Nesogale talazaci. Taxonomy (NCBI): domain Eukaryota; kingdom Metazoa; phylum Chordata; class Mammalia; order Afrosoricida; family Tenrecidae; genus Nesogale; species Nesogale talazaci. The sequence goes on from PVJH01022501.1 coordinate 29,026, forward strand.
TGTCCATCAGGAGAGAATGCCTTCCAAAATGGGGCCATAGCCACAGGTGAGTAAAGCCCAGGATTATCCTGATATTGACTCCATATGGGATGTACTTCTTCTTGCACAATTCAAATCACAAGACATCCTCTTTCCCAGTACAATAAGTGGCAATGGAGGTGGACATATCTGACTTCCTCTGGCTTCCCTGCTGCCCTGAGGGCAGAGTCAGACATGCCTCCACACCCCAGCCTTCTTCTTCTAGTCTAAGACTAACTCTTCCCCCATGGCACCTGCTTCTCTGTTGGGTTCAAGAATTCGAGAATGCTTTGCAATGGCCACACAGAACTCACTGACAACACTCAGTCTTGAAGGGGGTTGGCGAGGGAAGTGAACAGGTGACCACAAGTCAGGAAGGAAACATACAATCATACAGTCGTTGGTCCACAGCAACAGAACCCCTCAGCCAGCAGTCAAGTCTCTCTCCAGTCCTCAGTCCAGTCCTCAGTCGCATGGTCCCTCAGCCTTTGCTGCCATGAAGTCAATCCACCTGCTTCTCTGTCCCACAGTCTGGGGCCAGAGGAGGAGAGAGTGCCCCAGAGTCCCAGCGCTGCCCCTTGCGTCTCCAGGCCAGTCTCGGGTGCATGACACAGGGGACCTGGATGTACTCTGGTAAGGGCCCCTTGATTTCTCTGTGTCCCAGATGACTCTGACCCACCAGGGAATGGCTTTGATAGGGGTGTCTTTCTGCAGACCAAGCTTCCAAAGAGATGGAAGGACACGGGACTGCAGCAGTGGAAGGAGTATGAGGGTGACTCCGGACCAGTGTGTTGTGTTCTGTTGTTCATGAGGACCCGGTGGGTCGGAACCGGGACCAAACAACACCAGCAACAACCCCCAGGAAGGACTGTTGTCTTTACATCACACTCTGGTATTGCTCCAAGAGATCTCCCCAAAAGAAGCCAAAGCAAGCATGAAGGTCAGGACTTGGCCACACCTGTAACAGAGCACTCCTTCCCAAGCGAGATCATCACCACAGGCATAGTCCAGAAACCTGGTACATCACACAAGGGGTGGTGGCTAGAAGGGCCCTATTAATTGTCTATATCTCACCTAGACTAAACCAGCAACAATAAGAATATGAAATAAGCTACACTGCAAAGCCCTTAAGACAGTGATGTGCCCATGAACATTTGATAAATGTCCACGCATTAAAAACAAGGTGTATGCTGAGCCCTGGTGGCGAAGTGGTTGTGTGCGGGGCTGCGGCCCACAGGGTTGATGGTTCAAATCCAGCAGCAGCTCTCCAGGAACAAGGCTGGGCTTCCTACTCCCACCAGGGGGCAGTGATGCAGAGAAAAAACAAACAAGCAAGATTTATATGAGGTAGACTGGCAAAAGAAACTCCCTGTCAGCAGTCGGATGACTTGACCACTTCCCCACCAGTCCCACTCCCTATCTTGAAAAGCTGGTGGATTTGCCCACTGCCCCCTCCTTTCTTCTAGGAAATCTCCACTGGCGATTGGTTTTAAAATGAACTCTCGTGTTCCCAGGTTCCAGACGTTCTGATTAGTTTTGACTACTCTTCAATATAGTGTTTCTCTTGATTATTCTTCACTGTTGTTCCTTTTGATGTTGTGCTCTGAATGGTGTAATTAATCTTGCTATGTTAACCAAGATGTCATCATCAAATCTGGTATAGTGTCCTTCTTGAAAAATCGATGTACCTTGCAATCAATGCTCAGTTGCTTCTTTTGAAGTTACAATTAACCCATTAATTGTTCTTTTGGTTCACACTTGCTTGAGTCCTTGACAAATGAGAGATGAGCTGTTGCCTTAAAGATGGGCTGGAAGATCCCCTCGGGTCTGCGGTGAGGGGAAACAACTTTAATTTCTCAGTAGCCCAGCCAGCTGAATAAAGACTCTTCTACATTTCAAGACATTCTAGTGGCTGTCATGTGTTTGACCCTGCGACACCCACACTCACCACAATCCATATTCAAGAAGAGCCACAGCAACATGACTCCTAAGAGCTCTGGGCTTGAGGCAAACCCTCCTGATGGTCCTCCGTTTGTCACGCTGGGATGGCTTCTGTGTTGATCTGGTACTGGAAGCTTTGCTGCCCATATCTCAGATACCAGTAGGGCCCCTAGGGTAGGGTATTTCAGCAGATCTCTCAGGTCAAGGTAACCTGGAGAAAAAATGATGTGGTGGTCTATTTCTGAAAAAAAAAATTGACCACTGGAAACCGGATAGCAGCCGAACTTGATCTGATAGAGTGCCGGAAGATGAGCATCTCAGTGCGCAGAGGAGCACTCGAAATAAGGCTGAGGAAGAGTTACCCTGTCGAGGTAGTGCCATCTTTCATGATACGGATGGAGCGGGACTTCCAGGACCTTCATCTGCTGGCGTTGCATGATGCCAAATTAGAAGAAGCAGCTGCAAACAGTCATTAGTAATCGGAACGTGGAATGAACAGCGTTCGAAGCAAGGAAAGTTGTCGAAAATTAACAGAAGACTGGAAGGGCCGTATGCTAATTATCAGTGAGCTAAAATTGACAGGCATCGCCCTTTGGAATCAGATAATCATACTGTGTACTTTGCAGGGAATAACAAATTGAAGTGGAATGGAGTCACATTTCAAGATCTATCCTGAAATACAACCTTATCACTGATAGGAAAACATTCACAGCCTTATGAGGAAAGGTAATTAATGCAAGTATTATTAAAATTAAACCCCCAACTAATGCTGAAGATGAAAATTTGACTTTTTCTACCATCGTCTGCAGTCTGGACTTGATCAAACACATACCTTAAAATGTGCTGGAAAAAAAAAAAGGCAAAATAATAAAAAAATTTTTAAAAATAAAATTCTCAAAAAAAGGGCTGAGCCCCGGTGGCGTAGTGGTTGTGCACGGGACTGCGGCCCACTGGGACAGAGGTTCAATTCCAGCAGTGGGGCTGGGCCTCCTACTCCCACCACCGGAGAGCAGTGATGCCCCCCCCCCGCAAAAAAAATGGCTGAGCCCCGGTGGCATAGTGGTTGTGCGTGGGACTGCAGCCCACTGGGATGGAGGTTCGATTCCAGCTCCACGGAGCAAAGGCTGGGCCTCCTAATCCCACCACCAGAGGGCAGTGATTGCCCCCCCCCAAAAAAAATACTAAAATGTGCTGATAAATCTCAGTGACTGGAATGCAAAAGTTGGAAATAAAGAAAATGGGGGTTGGTATTGAAACGATATGGAAGCTCAAATAATAGAATGTTGCAAGAACAACAACTTATTCACTGGAACTACCTTTTATCCAACAGCATAAAAGGCAGACATGTGGACTTTGCAGGCTGAACTGCGCAGGAGTCAAAGTAGCCCTATGGAGTGAGATGATGGAGAAGCGCGGTGTCATAAGTGAGCACAAAGCCAGGAACCAACTGTGGAGCAGATCTGAGCTCTACCCAGTGAAGAGTCCTTCTAGCCACTGTTCCGTACATGATGCATAATTCTGAACTCCGTGCCTGTCGACCCAGACCCATTTTGAAGAGGGTTCTCTACTATGCTTGTAGATGGGATTAGGATGGAACTAGTAGCCCTGACATTAATGGAAGGTGTGACCTAAGGATGTGACTGGAGACACACTTTTATGAGAAGGTGTGACTTAAGATACCATTCCTTGGTCAGCCAAAAGACAAAAACTACACCTCCATCAAAGCTATTCCTCGTTTTATAAGCGCTCTTGGAAAAAATTGGGGGGACCATCACATAAGCAGGTCAGAGATCTCTGTTGGAAGTGGATCCTGAGACCAGGGACTGTGGCTCAATGACTCAGAGGAGAAGCACCAAGAGTATGAGATACCGCGCTTCCTACCCACAGAGACGGAAGCCAAAGGACCAGATGGCAAAGAAGTCAAGGACAGAGAGAGACCTGACTATTGGCTAAGGAGAGGCGTTGCTGTGGAGCAATACCTGCATCTTTATGGTCTGCTGATCCTGACATGTGGTAACCTGTTACCCTCTCCAATAAGCCCACTTAATCATGAAAATTACCTGTGAGCTTTGTGTGTCCACTGCCATGAATTCTGGAACTCAACATAGAAGTAGATTGCCATGGGACGAGGGTTGGGTTCAGAACCACCTAAAGAAGGATGAAGTGTGAAGACATGTCTAACTCCTGCCTCATGCCAATCGGGAATCCAGAGAAGGTCAGATATGCCCCCCATGCCATTTGTTGCATCATTTTCAACTGTTCATAGGAAAATTTAAATTGAAGGTGGAGAAATTTAAAACAACAAGAACAGATTTGGCGCTTGTGGGGGACTCAATCAAGGGCAGTGTAGCCCAGAAAAATTGTCAAAACCCAAATGAAGGCTGAACATGATAGTGGAACAGGAGGAAAGTAAAAGGAAATAGAGGACAGAACTGGGGGGCATAGGACAGTTATAGAGGTCTAAAAAAGCAAGTATATATGTAAATGCATTTATACATAACGACAGGGGAATAGAGCTATGTACATATATTTATTTATAAAGTATTACGATAGCAGGTGGACATTGGGCCTCCACTCAAGTACTTCCTTAACACAAGAACAATTTTTTCAACTAACATGGCACTCTGTGATGTTCACCTTCCCTGACACAATCACTGAAGACAAAATGGGTGCATAAGCAAAAGTGGTGAAGAAAGCTGATGGTGTCTGACATATGGCATCTGGAGTCTTAAAGCCTTGAAGATAAACTACCTGAGAAGCAACAAAGCCCACATGGAAGAAGCACACCAGCTGTGTGATCATGAGGTGTCAATGAGATCAGGTATCAGATGTCAAAGACCCAAAACAAAACAAACAAACAAAAAAGCCTATCAGTGGAAATGAGGGGGACTGCATAATGGAGACCTAAGGTCCATCAGTGGTCAATTGGTCACCCCTGTCAGAATGGCCACAGGAAGACAAGAGCCAGTCCAGTATAGGGTTCAGTATAGCACTGATGAAGCAAACAACCTTCTTCTAGTTCTTTAATGTTCCCCTTCTCCCCCCACTACCATGACCCCAATTCTATCTTATCAATCTGGATAGATCAAAACACATACACTGGTATAAATAAGAGCTCAAAACACAAGGAATCCAGAACAGATAAACCCTCAGGACCAATAAGGGGAGCAACAATACTAGGAGGGTAAGGGGGGGATAAGGAGGGAATGATCACAATGATCGACATATGGCCCCCATCCCAGGGGAATGGACAGCAGAAAAGTGGATGAAATGAGACAGCAGTTGGTGTCAAACGTGAAAAAAAGGATACTTTATAAATTATCAAGGGGAGAGAGGGGAGGGAAGGAAGGGGAGGGAAGAGGGAATTGAGGAGTTGTTGCCAGGGGCTCAAGTGGAAAGAAAATGTTTTGCAAAAGGTAATGACAACATATGTAAAGATGTGTTTGACCAAATGGATATGTGTATGGATTGTGATAAGAGCTGTGAGAGTCCCCAATAAAATAAAAATAATTTTTAAAAGAGAAATAAAAGGGAAAAAGAATGGATTTGGCAGATTGAACATTGATCACCAACGACCAGATGAGTTGTGGGGTGCCATGATGCACATCACACCTGCAGAATGCTAAAGCTCATTTTTTTAAAAGTCCAGTGTCATTAGGGATTTTGAAATGGGTTCTTAAATATAGAATAGCTGAATCAAAAGGAAGAAATCGTTAAGTAAAAGACCTACAGAGAAGATAAGAAGGGTAACTGAAGAAGATAAAGTATTATAGTGAAATGTGTAAAGATCTTGTGTTAGGCTGGGTTCTCCAGAGAAACAAAACTAGCGACTCTTGTATGTCCAAGTGGATAGAAAGAGATTTCTATCAAGAAAAGGACTATAGGGCTGAGCCCCGGTGGCGTAGTGGTTCTGCACGGGACTGCGGCCCACTGGGATGGAGGTTCAATTCCAGCTTCACAGGAGCAAAGGCTGGACCTCCAACTCCCACCACCAGAGGGCAGTGATGCCAAAAAAAAACCAAAAACCAAAAAAAAGGAAAAGAAAAGGACTGTAGTTGTAGAAGAAATTAAGTCCAGTGTGCTCCACGTCCAGGGTTAGATGTCAGCTGAAGACTTTTCCTTACTCCAGTAGCTGCAGGAGATAAGGACCAGGAGGCTGAAGCAGGTGAACCGCAGGCTGGTGGATGCCAACCTCCATGAATCCAAGACCAGGTAAATAAATCCAAAGTCAGCAGTCCAGTGATGGCTCCTGGGATTGGCAGGCAATACAACAGGAGGCACATGGACCACATTCAGGATCCAAATCCAGCAGTGGAAGTGAACGAGCTCTAGCACACTGTCACTCAACACTAAGAGTAGACCGCAGTCTTAATGAAACCTACCTCAACAATTGGATCAAGACTGTGATTAGATTAAATGCCTGGCTGCTTCATAGAAGATCCCCTCAAGGAGTTGACCACATTGTTAGATCATATCATGGGAAAGTCCTAGTCCATCCAAGATGACATGAAACTTAACTAACCACAGGTATGGAGTTAGAAAACCAAAAGGAAAGAACATACATGATATTTCTCAAGCTGAAAGAACGGAAGAAAAAATTTAAGCCTCGAGTTGCAATATTGAAGAAAATGTGTTAGGCTGGGGTGTCCAAAGACACAAACCAGTATCACTCATACATGTTTAAGAAAGAACTTCACATCAAACAAGTAAGTTTATATGAAGCAGGCACCCCAGTCTAGTCCAATGCAACCCCATGGGTCTGAGACTCACCAGAGCCCTCTTTAGACTCATGTAGCAGCAAGACTTCCCCAACTCTGTCTCTTCCAAGGATCAGATGCTTCTAGCCTGACAGACTGCTGTCTGGATAGACCCACCCCCTGCTGTTATATTACAATAGACTACCTCTCCCTGAAGCCTGTTAACCATCAGTCTGGTCCGGTTGGTGGGGCGTACACCCTACTGTTAATGATCTCTATGAAGAGCCAGAGAACAAGTCAAACCTGTTCTGTGACATTCATAGTTAGGCTACCATCAGAATCTGTGGTCCATCCTTCCTGTCACATGTGGGGCCCCAATACTGCCCATTCCTATTACGTGTATGTCCCTAGATCATAGCCCTCATTGCTGTATCACCTATAGCACAACCCTTTCCTGTGATGTATGTCCTTACCTGTAATTAGGCAGCTTTCACATCCCCAAAAGATTTACAAACCTTGGTCAGAATAAAGGAACTCGCTCTCTCGGTCGCCTCTCCTCCCCCAACTCCTCTCCCTATCTCCCCTGTTCCCTCTCCCCCTGTCCTCTCATAGTGCTACCATGCCCTGTGATAAAAGTTAATGGTAAATTACATCAACCCCATCATGACAGGACATCTAATGTCCTAGACCCCTCAGGAATGAAGGTCTGGGTCACCCCACCAGGCAAAAAACCACAACCAGCTGAAGTGATTGCTGAGGGCAAAGGTAATACAGAATGGATAGTAGAAGAAGGTAGTTCTACCTACCAATTACGACCACGTGATCAATTACAGAAGCGAGGGTTGTGATTATTCATGTATTTTCTGTTTATTAGCTTATTG
>PVJH01022502.1:0-36531 GCA_004026705.1 Nesogale talazaci
AGGTAGAGTGAATGAATGCTCCTTTTCTTGGGAACCTGAGTTCGAAAGGGGAGAGTGAAGAATTTAAGAGGCCCTTGCCACCCCCCCCCCGCCCCCCACACACACTTCATGGGAGCTGGGAAAGAGAGCTACAGAGAAGAGGTCTTGGAGATACAATCAGGATGATACAAGTCTGAAGATCCAGTTACTTGAAAAGCAGTCAGCAGTATAATATAAGCTCTGTGCTATAAATGAGATGGAGTACCTGCCTTCGGGATCTTACACCTTAGCTGTTTTTGTAGTTGTTTTGCAGCCCGAGTCACTTCTGACTCTTGGTGACGCGATGCACAACCCAAAAGACCTTGGCCAGGGCATGCACTGGCCTCGCAGTTCTTGCCATGCTTGAGCCCAAGGGTGTAGCCCGGTGCCAGTCCATCTGCTTGAGGGTCTTCCTCTTTCTGATGGTCCTTCTCCAGGGAATGGTCCCTCCTGGTGACATATCCAAAGTACACGACACAAAAGTCTCAGCATCTTTATTTCTGAAGAGAATTTTGCAGGCACCTCTTGGAAGACAGATTTGTTTTTTCTTCTGTGAGTCTATGCTGTATTTAATATTCTTCGCCAACAACCCAATTGAAAGGTAACAATTCTCAGTTTTCCAAGCTGGGTATAAAAGGATTCAAAATATGATGGCTTGGGTCAGGGGCATTTTAGGCCTCCAGGAAACATCTTTGCCTTTTTACACTTTGAAAAGGTCTTGTGCAGATTTGCCTAATGTAATGTCAGGTGATATCTTGACCACTTCTTCCACGGGGCAAGGCTTGCAGATGCAAGTAAAATGAAATCCTCGAGAACGTCAGTACTTCTTCTACTTCTTGTGAGGTTGCAGTTGACGACTGAAACAAGCCCACCCAGCGCTGCTGAGTTGATGGCAACTCACAGTGACCACACAGAACAAAAAAGAACTGAGTTTTTTTTTCCCCAGAAAAAAAATAAGTAAAAAAAAAAAAAAAGATAATAATAACAAAAGAAAAACCTGTAGTTAGTTCAAGGTCTGTTCGTTGGCCTCCAGGAGTGTCCCCTGGTTGAGTCCAATGGGGTACCCCAAAGTATATCCTTGGCATTCCCCTGAGAACACAATGTTCTGCTCCCCCTGCTGCTCTGCTGCACACCCTTGTATTTGCCTTGGGGTCAGACAGGGTACAATCCCCACCCTGCTCTCCACTGTTGTTCCCATAGGGCTTTTTGTCGGTGAGGGATGCTGCTGTGTTTCATAGTGGGGTCGACCACATGGTCCTCTGTGTATATTGGCTTTTCTGAGTGGGGCTAACGTCCTCAAGACTCGGTGGGCCAGGATGCACTCCACTTTCTTTCCCTCCCCCTTCATTTATCCACAGAATTTCTTATAGAAGCCAACAACCTCATTTTTTTTCTTTACAGATCAACTGGTAGATTTGAATACCTCCTTTTGGTTAACAACCTAACATTTAACTTACTGGGCCCCTGGCCACTGGACATGGCTTTGTTCCAAACATAATGTATTTAAACACGTCTCTGTAATCATAGGATGGCTGCAACCAAGCTTTCTTAGTACTGCACTTGTCTTTGTGGCATTAGGATAGCTCAAAGAGAGAGAGAGAGAGAGAGAGAGAGAGAGAGAGAGAGAGAGAGAGAGAGAGACCAATCAAAAGAGTGGCTTCCAATGGGATCTGCTGGGCCATTGAAATTCCAGGCTGAGAAGGTTATGGTGATGGTGTTTGGGGATCCTAAAGGGGCAATCTTGGCAGGTTTTCTCAAAGGATGTAGGAAGGCCATGTCTGGCTTGTTAGGAAGAAGGTTTTAAAGTGCATTGGCAAGCAAACAGGCCAGGAAGATTGTACAAGGTATTCTCTTCCAACAACAGTGTACTTGCTCATTCTTGGAGGGAGAATTTCACGGGAAAACTTTATCCCATCCACAGCGCTGATCTTTGTCCCTTCAGACAGTTTCCCCTCTCAAACATAAACAACATTACCAAGATATCAAAATTGCTATCTGATATGGTGAAGACGGAAGAGTGCAGAATTCTTTAGAGAGAGTTTGAGAGCTAGAAGCAGCATGGATAGAAGCATATAGACCATGGTGAAACCTATGTTGAGCAGCAACATCTTTACATCTTGATATTTTCATTTAATAATGTTTTCCATGCAAGAAGCCATGGCGGTGCTGTGGGTTATGTGGGGCTACTAACCTCAAGGTTGGTGGTTCAAGTCAACCAGCCAGTCACTATTCAGGAGATAGATGAGACAGTCTGCTCCCATAAATATGTACAGTATAAACTTTCTCTCAAGTCACTGTGAGTAGTAATCAACTTGATGATGGTGGATTTGGTTTCATAGGAATACTTAGTCTTGTATGACCAACTTTGTCTCTGCTGGCTGTTTGACCTTAGAATAAGTGTCTTTTTTGAACCTCAGCATCCCTATCTGTTGGTCCCCTATGCTTCAGACTGATAGACACATGAGTTTGAATGTTCAAATTATAGAACAAAATGGTTTACATCATGTGCAAATCAAATTTTGCTGAAGATCATACAACAATGGCTGAAGCAGTACATTTACAGGGAACTGCTAGAGGTTCAAGCTGGATTCAAAAGAGCACGTGGAACTAGGGATATCACTGCTGATGTTTGATGAATCTCGGCTGAAAGCAGAGAATCCCAGAAAGATGTTTACTCGTGTGTGTTTACTATTTCTTGCAAAGGCATTTGACTTTGAAGATAACAAATTATGGGCAACCTTGAGAAAAATGGGGATTCCAGAACATTCCATTGTGTTCATGAGAGGCTTGTACATGGATCGAGGCAATTATGTAAACAGAACAAGGTAATACTGCATGGTCTAAAATTCAGAAAGGTTTGTGTTAGGGTTGTATCCTTTCACTCTGTCTATCTAACCTGTATTCTGAGCAGATCATCAAGGAAACTGGCTTATATGAACACGACGGTGGCATCAGGAGTGGAGGATGACTTACTAACAATTGCAAATAGCATAACGTGGCTTGCTGTAAGCACTGCTGATGAAGATCAAGGGTTGAAGCCTTCACTATGGACCATGACACTATGTAAAGAACACCCCAAATACTCACAACTGTACCAACAGTTGTCAAGGATTTTGTCCTGCTTGAATTCACAATCAATGCTCATGGAAGCAGCAGCCAAGCAATCAAAAGGCATACTGTATGAGACAAATCTGCTGTACAAGTTCTCTTTAAAGTTTTGAAAAGCCACGGTGGTACTTTGAGAACTAATGTGTGTGTGTAGCCCAAGCCATAATATTTTTAATAGACTCATAGGCAAAGTTGGACACTGACTAATGACTAATGAAGAATCAATGTATTTGAACTGTGGTCCTGGAGAGGAATATTAAAAGTACCATGTAAAAAGGACAAAAGTATTTGTCTTGAAAGAAGTCTGGGCAGAGCGCTCCTTAGAGGGAAGAATGGTGAGTCCTGCATTCTTTGGACATGCCATCAGGAAAGATATCATGATGGGTAAAGTAGAGGGACCTCAAGAAAGGAAGGTCTTTGGCAAGGTGGATTGTCACCATGGCTGTAATGGTAAGCTTGAGGATGAAAACAATTGTGAGGAGGATGCGAGTTTTTTTTTTTCTGTTGTGCATAAGGTTGCTATGGGTCAGAACCGACTCAAGGGCACCCAACAACAACAACAATGATAATGACATGGCAAGTATGAAAGCACATTCCCACAGAGTCTGGAACACAGTAGAAGTACAATAAGCATGTCCTTCATCTTTAAGGTCAAGAAAAACAGTAACTTCTAAAAGGATAGCAAAATAATGTTTTGTTTATTTATTAAATTTTCTTCTTTTTATTAATAAATCATTCAATTGGGGCTTATATAGTTAAACAATCCGTAAATCAACTATATCAAGCAAACTTGTACAGAGGTTGCTATTATCAATTTCAAAACTCTTTCTTCGTGAGCCCTTTAATATCAGTTCCTCTTTATTCCTTTCCTCTCCCACCCTAACACCCTCGTGAACCTTTAATATATTATTATCATTGCCTGATTGCCTTACATTGCCTGATATGTCCCTTCACCTACAATTCTGTACTCGCCCCCCTGGAGGGGGAGTTCTGCTGCCATCATTCTTATCAGTTCCTACTCCTTCCCTTCCCATACCTTCATGGAATCATCAGTCCTATTACTGTTTCTAAGGAGTTTGTCTATCCTGTTTTTCTTATATTGATAACTCCTTTTTTGTGTGTGGCATCACTGCCCTGGTGGGAGTAGGAAACCCAGCCTTGCTCCTGGAGAGCTGCTGCTGGACCTGAACTGTCAGCCCCATCGGCCGCACTCCCGCACACAACCACTATGCCACCAGGGCTCAGCTGAAAACCCTTATCTGTACCAATGTACATGTACCAGTCTAGCAGGATTTATGCGGCAGAACTGAGGTCATAATAGTTGGGAGCGGGGAAAACATGTGAAGGAGAAGGTCGGGCTATGATGGAAGTAGCAGTAAGGGTTTGGAAGCAGGAAGACGGAGATTCAGGTCCCAAGTAGTTAGAGGACCTAATTTTCCTATATAATAAAATCAAATGGGTGCCCACTAACCCTGAGACAGCTGGACACTACTGCCCTGGAAGTGTCAGTCAACTGCAGGATTCACACCATCCCCTTCAGTGTTTACAGAGCATTAGACACACACCAAAGGTGGCACACACCCAAGTTTGAGTGGGACAGATTGGGACCCTTCAGTGGGCTCCTCAGAATTGCAGGCTGGTCTGCTATTTGACTGATTCTCAGCCCTTCATTGAACGCCCAGTAAGGGAACCTGATGCTTTTTTTCAAAGTGTTTTTCAAAGTGTGGTCCTCCAGTCAGCAACCACATCCAGGGACTTGTTAGAAATGCAGACTCTCAGTTTCTATTGAGTCAGAAGCTCTGGCCGGTTAAGACCTAGCCACCTCTGTTGCAACAGACTTGCCAAGATGCATGCTAAAATAAGTGAATTCCTGGATTCCATTTATTACCCAGAGGGGGATTTTACTGTACAAGTGTGGTCCTGGGCAATTTGTCTCTGTCTTCGGAGAACCAACGAGGAGAGAGGGCAGAAAGAATAATCTCCAACGTGACTTTCAACTGTTGTTGTTGTGAGGTGCCAGGGAGTCCTTTCCGACTCATAACAACTCTATGTATAACAGGACAGCCCCATGGCCCTGCCCTGTAGCACCCTCACAATTTCCCTTACCTCCAAACTCTACAATGCCGTATGCCAGTGGGGTCCATGATTACAGTAAGTAGGCCACACGGATCGTTGGTGTTGGCATTGACAGCAACATCAATGCCTCATGTGGAGAACAGCAGGATGGTGTACTTGAATTTTAATGACTAGCTTAGAAATGCCACCCCTCTCCATTAGCCCACTTCATAGGCCAATTAATGATATTAATTCTCTATGAGTACCCCTTAAATGGAGAGTGGGCAGAAGAACATGGACTTTGGGGTGAAAACCAACAATAGGACTGAAAAGCATTTTTTGTCTCTCTTGTAACACAGCATCACTAGAGGTTAGCCCTTTGAAGAAATTAAAATTCTACACACAGGCATTAAAAACCATTAAATCCTAAAACAAGTGTTTTCAAATGAAAACTCTTGCCTAGAACCCCAAAGACTGAATGGTGACAGCCACTGTTTAAAGGCAAATCAAATGTGTAAGCCATTTCTGTTTTGCAAAGCAGCCCAACCCAGAGTGTCTAAAAATCCAGAGGGTTCATTGCTGAACAAAACTGAGTTATATCTCAAAGAAATATGGCTGGGGATGATGCATAACTTTTAGAAACAATTACCCATCTGTTTTCCGGCACTTGCCCTCCTCCTCTTCCAGCTATTGATAATACACATTGACATTTGGATGTAGCCTTTGCTAATGAATATATAAGTTCTGGGAAGACAGGAATTTTATCTTTCCTGTCCAGGTCTATACCCCCAGTGCTTAGCATGGGTCCGATACCTATAGGCATTCTTTGTTATCGATTAAGCAAATCTATGAATGATCCTGCAACATTGATGAGGGCGATGCTGTTGGGCAGACTTTTTTGCAGTGACGGAAGTCTTCTATAAAGTGCACCATGAAGCACAGCAGCCATTTGCCGTGAGACTGCTGAATACTTAAAAGTATGGCAGACAAAGGCTGGGGGACTAAATCCTGAATGTAGATAATTTAAATTTAACAGATCTATGTGGCACTCTTTCAGAGACTGGGGGTGGGGTGGGGGAGGATGTATGTATGGAGAAAAAGAAAACCCAAGATGTGTGTATAGGGCAGAAAGGGTATGTCTTATTTCTGACTTGGAAAGTGACTTGGATGAGAGCAGGTGTATCTGGATTCTCTCTGCTTTCCCTTCAGCCCACTGTGGCGGTGGCAGCAGCTGTTGTGGCAGAAGGGGCTGGGTGTGAGGTTCAAGGTGAGCCTACGTGTGTATTTTTCAGGAGCAGAAGTGACTTATGGACAGAAGGTGGAGACACCAGCGTCTGCAGATGCAAAGGCAGCAGAAAGTCTGGACTCCTCGCTTCGCTGCACTTGCTTTCTGCCCCTTCAACATGTGTTTGTTCCTTCAGTAGATACTTCCCTGTGCCCACTAAGTACCAGGCCCTGTATTTGCCTTGTACGGGCACTACCCTGAGAACTGAACCTGGTCAGTTGGGTTGGCAGCCTACTAAGGAAAATCCTGGCGTGAAAAGAACTGTCTTACAAGATAAAATGATTCGAAGAGAGTCATTTAACTTCAATTAAAGAACAAACAAATAAAATAGGCCCCCTTGCCCTTCTCCCAGACTATTGATGACTGCTTGTCCCTTGGATGTGTTTTTATAAGCTCTTCATAAATAATTCATCAGTTCTGTTGGGCAAGATGTTGTTTATTGATTCTTGGCATAGCTTTCTTCTTCTGAGCTCTCCCACTTTGTATGTTAGGGGGATTTAGCCTAGATGTTAGGGGAAAGAGAGGACTCATAAAAAAAAGTATCCTAAAGAGAAACCAACGTTAGACAAGGCCATGTCCAGCATGACTCACCCCGTACCTTGCCTGTTCAGTCTCCTCTATCTGAGCTCTTCTCCCCCCATACTGGCTACTCTAAAGGAAAGATCCACAATTAAACCAGTGGCCACAGCAGGGTTTCCTGCCAGAGAATGTTGCTCATCCATTTGTTCATATTTATGCCTTCCCTCACTCTTGTGCTTCCTAAACATCTACTACCCATAAGTGGTAACAACATCCCCACCCCCATGCCCCGATCAATGAACTTGCCATCTAGGAGTGAGAATGGCATGAAGACTAAGGCAAACAAAACAAAGTTGACTAATAACCACAACAGAAATGCAAAGTATTATCTTGGTGGTACAGTGATTATGCTTTGGGCTGCTAAACTCAAGGTCAACGGTTCAAAACCATCAGTTGCTCCTTGGGAGAAAGACAAGACTTCCCACTCCCACGGAGACTTACAGTCCTAGAAACCCCCAGGTGTTCCGAGCCAGACGCAACTCAATGGCAATGAGTCAGGCTCCATAAGTTGAGATTGAGAAATTACTGCGAAGAAGAAGATAGGGACTGAGCTGCACCTCCAAATGGTTATCAAAGAGGAGTGTTTGGGTGAGAAAAACAATAAATGTGAGAAGAATAGAATAAAATGGTGGGCTATCTTAGATCTTGTCTCGGTTCTGTCTCTGAAAAGTGACTGACACAGATTAATTCCATTTTTTTTTGAGCCTTGGTTTGTTAATAAAAATGGAAATGGTGCCACCCTTTAGGAACTGCTCATGGAGAGTATTCTATTAGAGAAGGTGTATGGAAGTACCTTATAAATCTTAGCCAGGACCAGGTGCCTCTGAGTTGATTCTGACTCACGCCACCTTTGTGTGTATCAAAGTGGATTCTGATTCACAGCATTTCCAAATCTTTAGGGGAGCACACAGCCTTATCTTTCTTGTAAGGAGTGGCTGCTGGGTTTGAGTCCCTGGCGTTTGCAGTACGCCCGCCCCCCACTTGTGCTACCAAGGTTCCTCCAGATCACTTAAAAACTCCATGTATTGTAAAGAGACATAATGCTAGGGTTTTTTTTAACCCCATAATGCTAGTATTTTTACTCTTATAAAGATTTTCATTATGCTTCCATGTCCTGCAAACAGTACTGAATAGGTCAAAAAAGGGAAAATTCAGGGGATGTTTAGATTACATTTTTTCTTCCTAGTTTATAGATAACTTATGTAGAATGGATTGTTCAATAGTTGTCCTTCATTTTGCAATCAGTTGAGACACAAAGACACACACACACACACACACACAGTGGCAGTCACCTAATCTTGTGTCAATTTGAGGATGAAGAGTATGGGGTGAAGTCTAGCCTATCAAACTGGAAATAACCAATGAGACCTCTGTGTGGGCATGGCCTTCTCCTCTGAGAATTCTGGGGAATCCGGTACTTCCTTCCTGGAAGCAGGAGACACTCTCTCACTCACGTGGAGACTCTTTACTGACAAGGCTGACTTCCTGTGATACATTCCTGAGGAGAAGCCACATGGAGCTACCTTAGTGTCCTGTATTGGACAAGCCACATGGATTCAACCAGACCTCTGAAACTGGAGAAGCCACAGAGAGACCCCGCCAGCGCTTGCAATGCCACTGGATTAAAAGATATCCTACCCACTGGTTTGTGATCCTTCTGCATTTGGCATCATTGCATGTGTTTCATGAGTCTAAAGAGGGCGTTATAGATTAGTATCAGATATGTGGGCTAATATCAGGCTTATGACTTTGGATTGCGATGTTACAGTTGCTCTTGTATATAAAATTCTATCTTATACACATGAGTGCTTATGAATTTGTTTCTCTAGTCAGCCCAGACTAAGACACACACACAAAATATCAGAAGCTGTAAGATCATTGCCACGTCCAGTGTACATGGTAACTAACAATTCACATCCAAGTGTGTCTTTGTCCTTGGTTACAATGTTAACACTCGTGTGATTTGGGTTACGCTAAATAGGATTCAAGATGATACCATTTCATGAGACTGAATTGATAACCTGAGAGCTCTGAATGAATAATCTAGATCTAAAATTCTGCACAAAAGAAAGAGAAAATTGAGAGTCAACTGATATTTTGTCACACTTCCAAATGAGGTTGGCTTTCTGGCCAGTGGATGGATAGTAATGAACAGGGAGGCAGAAAATTTAGCTTCTCAGCTGGTTGAGAGTGGAAACAAGGAAAGAAAACGTGAGCCATCGAATTTTACACTTAGAAAAACAACATGAGGTTTTTATTCTTATCGATTTTTACAACTTTCATCATTCAGGAAATTACCTTCAAAAATACTGCCGAAAAGGCAACTTGTTTCTCTGATTTGGAATTAGTTTGGTCACTAGAGAAGAGAGGCAATTTTAAAAACTATTATTAATAAGTGCAGAAAACTGCCTGCAGCAAGACTGGCAAGGAAATGCTTCAGGAAAAAAAAGGATTTTGACAAAGTGTTCAGTGAAATTACTTGTATTACCAGTTCATGGGGAAAGAGGTGAGTGTAAATTAAGTAGAAGTGCGACGATTTAAGAATTAATGTCCCTACTATCCCTAATCATTGCTATTTCATCAAACCTGATAATGAAGTATTTTATAAATATGATTGATTTTAGTTAATACGTGGATTTATCCAGTTTAATAAT
Organism: Nesogale talazaci; assembly: GCA_004026705.1. Taxonomy (NCBI): domain Eukaryota; kingdom Metazoa; phylum Chordata; class Mammalia; order Afrosoricida; family Tenrecidae; genus Nesogale; species Nesogale talazaci. The sequence continues at coordinate 9,700 of PVJH01022502.1, forward strand.
AAACTGCATTTTATACAGCAAGTTTAATGATGTGTGGGTGGGAGAAGCTCAGTTCTTTATGTTTGTTCATCCCTGTTGGTTTCCTAGGACTGCTGTAACACAGTACCACCCACACCTAGAGTTTGGGTGGTTTAAAACACTAGTTGGCCGTGGTCTCACAGTTGTGGGGACCTAAGGGCCACTCTAAGGGTGCCCACAGGCTCAGTCTCCTTCCGAAGCTCTCTGAGTGGGTCCTTCATCCTCTTTTCCTGTTTTGGGGAGCCTCACGCAACCTTTGGCTTGTGGCAGCATAACTCTGCCTCTGTCTTCATGTGGCTATCTATCTTTTGCATCTGTCCTTCTGTGTCCCCTCTTCCATTCTTATGAGGGTATCAGTCATAATGGACGAAGGCCCACTCGAACCCAGAATACCCTCAGGCCAACTGCAAAAAAGGCAATTTCCAAACTAGGTCACACCCTTAGATATCAGAGGTTAGGACTTGAACACACCTTTATGGGAAACACAAGTCAGATCATGATGATCAGTGATCAGAGAAACAGACCTGAACACGCACAAACAAACCAAGTCCACTGCCATCAAGACCATTCTGATTCACAGTAAGTGACCCAATGGGACAATGGTTCTCAACCTCTCTCCTGCCACGACCCTTTCATACAGTTCCTCATGTTGGGGTGAGCCCCCCCCCCCAACCATAACATTATTTTTGTGGCCACTTCATAACTGTTATTTTGCTCCTGTGATGAATCAGGGGACCCCTGTGAAAGGGTTGTTCGACCCCCAAATGGGTTGGGGCCCAAAGGTTGAAAACCACTGTGATAAGACAAGTTAGAACTGCCTCTGTGGGTTCTTGAGGCTATACCTTTATTTTTTTGGGGGGAGGAGCAATCACTGTCCTCTGGTGGTGGGAGTAGGAGACCCAGCCTTGCTGCTGGATTTGAACCTCCAACCCAGTGGGCCGCACAACCACTATGCCCCTGGGGCTCAGCCCGAGGCTATACCTCTTTACAGGAGTAGCAAACCTAATCTTTCTCCTGGTAATTGGTGGGTGGGTTTTGAACTGCTGATCTTTCAGTTACTACCTGGATGCATAAGTCACCATGTCACTGAGTTCCTTTAAGGCAGACACACTTGTGGACCCAATAGTAAACCAGGCACTCTGCTGAAATGTAGATGAAAGCACCAGCAGTTCCCAGGCCTCGATCATGCAATGGCCACGCACACAGCAACACGCTATACCTCTCAGGGGTCACAAGCGTGGCAACAGCAGCCTTGTCGTCCCTGGAGTGCTAAGAAGGTTGAAGTAGGGCCGGAGAGGACTCTAGACATGAAACTGTGCTGCTCCCTTCTTGATAATAGATGCACATATGCAGAATTCCTTAAAAGATAGTCTTGAAGCCTAACCTCCCACTATTAGCAAATTCTTTGCATTCACTGAATTATCTCTGAAGATTTATGTTGCTTTGAGCCCTTTACACAGTGGCCAAAAGGAGCATCTTTTCACTCTGGCTTTAATTTTTGTACATTTTCCCCACTGAGCGGTAACAGTAACTATGTTCAAAAATCTTTCTAATCTTTAATTTAAAGGTAAAATTTCACTTCTGCTCCAGTCACCAGAGATTAAATGCACATTCCTGTTCCCTTTGTCTTAAGGAATGTTATACCACTTTGAAAAGAACTGCCCAAATCCTTTTTAGAATCTTGTCTCTGGGCACAGGAAGGGACTCTGTCCTACAACAGGGGTCGGCAAACTCTTGAGACCGAAGAGTCAATCCTGTCCCTCCTAACAGCTTTAAAATCACTCAAGAATCTTAAATATGGTTTTTTCTGAACAAAGGAAATCACCGTGACCTGAAATAGTCATCTTCAAATGTTTTCAATGTTACTTCAGAGCCGCACGTTCACGCCGAAAAGCTGCACAGGCTTGTGAGCTGCCATCTGTCAACCACCACGAAGCTTCCGTTCCTGAAAAAGTCTTGTAGGTAACGTTGAATTGAATTTTCCTCCAAAGTCACTGACTTCTTTCTCTGAAATCACTCTCTCTCGCTCTCTCTGACACACACACACACACACACACACACACACACACACACACACACTGCTCAAAATCCCACAGAGGTTCCCTTTTGCCTACTACAGCAAAAAACTCTCCAAGCCAGGACCTGTGTCAGACAAAAGCCTGTCGGAGACGGTAAACTCAATATGAGGGAGCTTCAAAAATGGCCATGGAAATAATTCCAATACCTTTAATTTCCATCTTCCACCAACTTTGTGATGCCCTCCTCATATTTTCCACCAAGAGAGTAGCAGAAGAAAACGTTGAGACCCAGAAGAGCAAGGCCGTCCCAACGACTTTAGCTCTGACTGGTTTCACATCTATCACATTTCCTCAGCATAATCCAATCATATCCTTTAATCCTCTATTGCTTCCCAACACATTCTTCCTTTTCAAGCTGATGCCCTCTGTATTCTCTGCCCTTCTCCCTCCACCCTCCACCCCCCCGCCCCCTCCCAGCTGGCACTCAGGTTAACCACGTTTCTTCGATTCCCGCTGCCTTCACGTCCTGTCATGCTGTCATTCCTCCTTAGTCGACATCCCTCCCCAAAGAACTAGCCATGTGCCTTCGAAGCAATGTGGACTCCTGGTGAACTAGGGTGTGTCAGGGAGGAAAGGAGCTCCACAGCACTTTCAATGGCTGATGGTTCTAGGCGCAAACCACCAGGCCTGCTTTCCTCGGTCCTTCCCGGTGGACTCAGATCTCCAACCTCTAAGTCAACAGCAGAACTCCTTAACAGTTTGCTCAAACCGCAACAACCACACACACAGATCACAGCCTTAACAGTAACAACACTATCCATTGCCACCGACTCAATTCCTGCTTATACTAACCCCATGGAGAAGGGACCGACAGTGTTTCCAAGCTGTAAATTGCTTATAGAGGCAAGACTACCACCTCTTCTGTTTTGGCAACACGGAAGATTGTCCCCTAAAAAAACAAAGAAAGAGAAGGAAAAGAAGTTGGGTGGGGCAGAGGGACGTTCTGTGGTAAAATGGAAGGAAATAAATTCATTATTAGGAAAGAAGATCGCAGATCAATGGGTTGGAAGTCTTGTGAATCCAGTGGATTTTGGAAAAGTCATGTGGAGACCCCAGTCAGCACTGATATGCTTACAAATCCACTGGATTCACAAGACTTCCAATCCATTGACCTGTGATCTTCTTGTCATTGCATGTGTTTGAGTCTGAAGAGGACTTCATAGATTGGTATCGGACGTATGGGCTAATACTGGACTTAAGACTTGATTTGGACTGAGTTGGGATGCTTTCTCAATATTCAATTACTCTTGTATATAAACTGTTTCTTGTACACATAAAAAAAACTACAGAGACATAAACACTTCCTTCTCATGTGATGGCAAGTTAAAAGTTGAGATCTTGGTTGCCATGGAGATGAGGTTTTTCTCTGCAGTGCTGGCCTTTTCTTGGCAGATGAAGCCAGTACTATAATCAATAGGAAAGCAGTACTTCATTTTCTACATCCCTCTCGGGGTACAAGATTCTAAAGCAAAAGAATATGGAACCATATTTGATGGGTCAAAAATGTCCACAGATAGAAATTTCCCCTGTGAATTACTTGCAATCCCAATAAACTGCCAACCTATATTTTACTATTCTCTGCTGAGGGATACACTCAATATTTAAGTATCCAGGCCAACAACCCCCGTACACATCAAACAGTCCTAGGCACTTATCAGGTCCTTTCTTCTTCTTTTGATTCTCCCACCTTCCGGTGCTTAACCAAGAACCAGCTTGAATGGAGAACTCTTTATTTCGATCCTAAAATTTGAAACATGGCCAAAGGTAGAAATGAAGAGCTAGAACCAGACCCACATTTGTGCCACAGAAACATCACTGGCAGTCTCTAGGTGGTGAAAAGTTAACGCAGCTGACTGCAGATCAATAGGTTGGAAATTGGAGTTCACTCAGTAGCGCCTTTCAATTAGGGAGCTGATGAAGACTATTGAAAATACCACATACTGCCAGAAGAACAAACAACTCGGTCCTGGAAGAAGTCCAGCCAGAATGCTCCTTAGAGGGTGAATGGTGAGACTTTGTCTCATGCACTTTAGACATGTTATCAGCAGAGACCAGTGTCTGGAAAAGGAAGATCGCTGACAAAAGAGTCAGAAGATGGATTGACACCATAGCAGCAACAAACGGCCCAACTGCAGCGACGATTGTGAAGATGGGGCAGGACTGGGAAGTGCTTCATTCTGTTGATAGTAAGGTCCCTATGAGTTAGAATCCATGTGGCAGCACTAAGAACAACACTGGTGCTGTGGAAGAAAGCCCTGGCAATCTACTTCAGAAAAATCCGTCACTGAAAGCGCCTTAGAGCACGGTTGTATTTGGACACACATGGAGCTACCATAAAGAGAAAGCAATTGGACAGTAACTGGTTACATTTCCCTTACCAGAGCCTGGCAACACTATTCCATTGTCATTCAAACTGAAATCTCTCTGGCTTTAGTTATCTTGTGATTATGGGGTCACCTTGAGACCTTAGGATTTCCTTTTCCTTCCCAAAGAGGAGCGGCTTAGTAGGATTAACAATCATTTAAAGCGATCCCCAATATAATAGATGCAAATAAGTTATCATAATAGAATGAAAGATATCCCATTTCCTACATATGCATATTCAAGTTTGGTCTATCTTTATTGTGGTTTAGCCGTGACAGTGGCAAAGTCCTGCTCTATATGTAAAAATACTCTTCTAGAGAAAAACAAATGGAATAAAACAGGGCAAGTGGATATGTGCCTAGCTACTAGATCAGTCAACATAGCCTGAGTGATCAATGAGAGTGCTGATATCACAGGTGGATTATCCGAGGACCAAACGACAGTCACAGGTTTAGGCATCAAGAGAAAAGGGAAGTGGGGTTGAGTCAATATTAGTCAAAAAAAACCTCATTTCTTCCTGTTCCAGGTCACAGAGCTAAATTATACTTCCCAGTCTCTCTTACAGTTAGGTGGGGCCATGTGACTGAGTTCTAGTCAAACACCCAGATACAGGTTGGTCCTGCATGACTTTCCAAGCTCCTCTGCTGGCTGTATATGGAGAGCCCACTGAGGGATGCTGAGCACTAGAAGATGGTGGGCTTACAAAATAGAAGAATACTGGTCCTTAAATGACTATACGAAACAGGATCCTTTCCTCTCCCTTCCCTGCCAACCTGTCTGAGCCCAAGATATGATGGAAAAATCAATAGTTATCCTCTTAAACCATTGAGATGTGGGCTTAAAAATAAGTTTAACAGTTTTATTGATCTCTAGTTCCCATACTATACATAGAGTTCAATGGTTTGAACATGTTTTTTAAAGTTGTGCAATCATCACTACATCACTTTTTGAGCATTTTCTTCTTCCTTGTCCTCATTATTATTAGCCTCCCAATTCCCCTTCATCTCCCTTGCTACAACCCTAAGAAACTTCTGATTCAATTACTATAGATTTATTCATTCTAGATTTCATATAAAGAAAAGTATAAAAAGCCCCTCTCTACAATAGCAACAAAACAAAACATAAAAAACCTCAATGCAAAAGAAAGCCAAAGATAATAAAAAACAAATTAAACATGGGTCAAAAGAGAGAACAAATGATAAAGTGTTGAACTTTAAAGTAATTATCTGCATTAATCTACTTTCCAGTGCACTCGGTCAGCCAGCAAGACTATTCCCATCCTTAATCAATGGTCAGAAAGCGTTCTCTGGAACCTTCATCCACGTGGGGACTCTGAAATGGATCTGGGGCTTTCATTGCGATCCATAGCAAAGCGACTGGAACCAAACTCACTCCCCTCGAGTCAGTGCTCACTCAGCAACACCCCAGTGCACTTCAAAGACTCTTAATGGTTTGTGGGAGTAGAAAACCCAGTCTTTCCCTGCCCCACCCCCCACCCCCCGGGAACTGCAGGTGGTTTTGAACCGCCAACCATTAGGGGTCCCCTCTACAACACGAGAACCAGGTACTCAGAATTTAAGCTCGAGTACCGATCCTTCCTCCACTCTTGGATTTTATTATCTCCAATCCTTGGAGCACCCAGGCTAGCGTGCTTCTTCTGTCTGGACTTAGCTGACACCTCACTTGAGGGCTGCAAGCCTTAAGACGAGCCTTAAGACCCCATACACTATTTTTCCTAACAGCTGGGCACCATCTGATGTCTTCACTGCACTTGGCTGGAGATTTTGGCACTGTATTAAGGTAACTAGCTTTACTTATCCTGACTAAAAAAGGAAGCTAAATGGATCCCGAAATAGCATTCCTTCTGTGGGCTCATCTCACCCTAATGAGTCATATAGCATCCTAAACTCATGCTTAACAATTCACATGAGAATTTTCAGGCAACTCTTGGTAGGTGGAATCCATATATTGAACCTCTGGGTTCAGGAATCCATATATTGAACCTCTAGGGATCACGGAAGCTATAGTCTTTTTTTCTCCCTAACCCTAAACAGAAGCTATAGTCTTAAGAGTTGGTACAAGCCTGGAATTGATGGCCACCACCATAAATAAAAACCTGCCCCCTTCCCTTCTTTGATCCTCTATGTCTATGGGAAGAGAACAAGCTGCCTTTGAATGGTGGGACTCACAAAGGCCATTGCAGGGGAGGGTGGGGGAAGGCAAGGGAGGGAGAAAGAACCATCTGTAACATCCAGTCTCTTTCCAAACATGCACTCATTGCGGAGAGGGAGGTCACTCCCTCTGACATCGCCACGTCTCATTCTGCAAACGTGTAAAGGGTGCATACTTGGCTGGCTTGATGGGAAAAGTTCCCCAGAAAATTAAATGTCAGGGAAACTTGGCTTATTGGCTTTGTTCTCTATAAATTCCCTTTTTAATTCTGCTTTCAATAACATCCTCTGTGCCAGTGTGTCAAACGAGCTTCCATCTAAATAGGGGGTGAGATGGAGAAAGGAGGCAGATAGAAGCTATGATTTTCATCGGTGCAGGGCAGAAACACAGTAATACAGGATTGAGTTTTAAAGACGGCCATTAATAGTGCTGAAAAAGAATTGGCACATGTGCTATTGGGCATTCATCTTAAAAAAGCATGCCAGATTCCTGGGGATAATTTCTCCCTTAAGCGTTGGTCCCTTCCACTCTTATTCCAATCCTTGGATACATGTAATTCCTCAACAGACTGCAGAGAAACACCCCTGAAAGTGGATGGAGGATTCTTTTTCTGTTCAGATCACCCTCAGACTACTGACGAGGCTCTTGAGTGTGGGAGAGACTTTGAGACACAAGCCCAGACTCCTTTCTCCAAACTCCCCACCCTCCCACACAAAGCTCCCCCGAGACAAATCTTGCCCTGTCAGTAGCTTCCAACCCACACTGACCCTACCACGGCAGAACAGAAGTGCCCAGAGGGTCACCTTGGCTGTAATCTGTATGGAAGAGCACCCTGGTCATGCAGTGGTTCAGTGCTCAGTTGGTAACAGAAAGGTTGGTAGTTGGAATCCCCATTTCTCTTGGGAAGAAAGATGAGGCAGTCTGCTTTTTCAAAGATTTACATTCTTGTAAACCCATGGGTGTGGGTGGGGGAGTAGTTTTACCCTATCCTACAGGGTCACAAAGCATTGGACTCACTAGATGGCAATGGGTTTGCTTTTTAATCGCTGTGGAAGCAGACTGCCCCATCTGTCTCAAGCTGAGTAGCTTGTGAGTTCAGACAGTCACCCTTGAAGTTAGTAGAGAAGTGCTTTAGCCACTGCATCACCAGGACCCCTTCAATCCCGATGCTGCATGTAACACCATTTCATTCACGAACATCTTGCTCATTTTTATGACTCTGGAGGGAGTAGTGGAGAGTGATGGCAAAGGTTGGGTTTCATTGTGCATTAAATTATGTAGTTTTAAAAGATTCTCATCATTTTGCAACCTCCCAGTTCATAAACATTAAAAATATTGATGCAAATAGGTTTGGTATACATGTATATCACATTATACTAGTCAGGTTTTTGGAGCTAACCTTTCTGCTTATGTTCTCTGTACAGATTGGGTATAGATAAGTATGTGAACTCAAAATTCTTTCTGATTAGACTAATGGAGTGTTCTATGTGAGACAAGCTTAACATAGATTCTGGTGTCATTGCTTCAGGTTATGATGTGAGAAGACAGGCCTAGGTTGGCATATATTCACCCTCACCACCCACACGTTCACATACATGTAGGGAGACTGTTGCTAGGGAAGAAAGGACTTACTCATTTCTATTTCCTCAGATGCTTATCCTCGGATACTTAGAAAATATATATACATAATGACATGCAAGCATGACCTCAGGGGCACAATCACTCTTACAGATTTGCTGCCTAGGGTTGGAAAATCTTTGCCAAGGCTCTATCTATCAGAAGGAAATTTGGATTGGGAAGACCTACTTCCTCGTGTGCTCTTTCTAGGGGCCACCCTGCAGATCAATGAAGGACAGGTTCCCCGAAAGCTTTGCCACCACCTGCTCAGCTGGCATTTCTGCCACTCCTCACTAAGGAAACAGGCTAAGTCATAATGTGGGGTTGGACAGCTTAGTCTTCTTAGGACATGGAAAGTGAACCCTGCCACGGGGGCTCACAAATCTGACGCTAGACCCTGTACAGTCATTTTACATTACAGCCTTTATAGGCTTGGTTCAGCACGATATTTGACAAGCCGTGCTTAAGCAGAGATAGAACAGAAACCACCTGCCAAGAGCTTGAGGGATACCATCCGCCCCTCTTGTCCATCCTATCTGAAAGGAAGATTCAGGAATGTGCCATCAATGGATCACAAAGAGTAACAGGGACCATGAAGCCATCCTTAGCAGTGTTAATGAAGTGCACAGGGCTGACTCCAGGGAAAGCAGCACTAAATGAAACAGAAACAAAACAAACTGGGCCATTACCCTTGCTCAGGTAGCCCAAGAAGGATGTACTAGAGATGGCATCCACTGGGGGATTAGGACTATACAGTCCTCAAATACACTGGCCACAGGCAGTAGGGCCACCTGCTCTTTATAGGGTGGGTCTCCCCAAAGCTAGAGATCTCAAAAAGCATTCACTAAAGGTCTGTCCCCTGGCTCCATGGCCAGGAGTTAGCCTGTGGAAGCCCTGGCTCTGCAAACGAAATGAACACACACACACACACACACACACACACATATGCAGCACACAATGGAAGAACTCACCAGCTCTGCCTTCAACCTGCTCCACTGCAGACCCAGTGGACCACAGGGAAGAGGGATTAGACGAGTGCAGAGTACCTGAGTACTATGTCAATAGTACCTGAGCTCAGAGCAGGAGGACCCTGCCCAGCAATGGACATGAAATGGTTTATCTGAAACACCTTGGAGGATAAAGCAAAAGTGGAGGTAGGGTATGGGGCAGGAGAGAAGATAATTGTTCCAGGAAGCACTCCTATGGCCCCTCAGTGAGGAAAAAATGAGCTATGACTTGGATTCTAATCTGGAAGTTGCTTTCCCCCACAAAACGATGTGAAAACATTCATGGTAACTGAGCATATATTTGGAGTGTCGCCATTGCACCAAGAGGGGACACAGATTCGTCATAGCAACAAAACCAAGCTACTCTTGGGTTGAATGGGAGAGCAGGTAGTTGAAATTCTGGAAGGTTTGCAGGAGGAAGCAACCTGTCAGGGAAATACACCAATGAAGGTTCTATTTCAAAACAAAACAAAACCCTTTGAGGAGGGGCCAAGTAGACACGAGCATAAACTGTAGAGGCAAGAAAGAGAAACCTTGCTGTTTACCATCTTGGATTCAAGACTATCATGGGAGAGGGTCAGCAGAAAAGTTGTTGCTCCACTGAATGCCCCTTTACTTAGGTCCTACGGGTCCCAGTGTGGCTTCAAAGAGCAGACACCAGGCTACGAACTGAAAAGTTGGTGGTTCGGATCCACAGGAGGCGCCTCAGGAGCTAGTGACCTACTTCTGAAAGGCTATCGCCACTGACAATTCTACTAAGTAGAGTTCCTTGTGAGAGGGCGCAGCTTCACCAGGAGTCATAGTCAATCTGATAACGCGCACACACACACACACACACACACACACACAATTTGACCAAAATACATGCATCAAGTTGCTAGGTGTAACTCACATGCCCTTTTTTTTTTTAGTCCCTATAATTTTTTTCCCAATGATTTTATTGGGGGCTCTTACAGCTCTTATAACATTCAGTACATCATTTGTATCAAGCATATTTGTATGAATATTGCCATATTCATTTCAAAATAGTTTCTACTTGAACCCTTGGAATAAGCTCCTCTTTCTCCCTCCTTTTTAAAAATAAATCATTTTATTGGAGGCTCATACAACTCCCATCACGATCCTAACATACAGCAATTGTAGGCAGACCACATTTGCACACTTGTTGCCATCATCCCTCTCAAAACATTCTCCCTTCACTTGGGCCCCCAGTACCACCTCCCCATATTTCACTACCCCTCCCCCATGAACCCTTAATAATTTACAAATTGTTATTACTTTTTCATATTGTACACTGTTCCATGTGTCCCTTCACTCATTTCCCTGTTGTCCGTACCCCAGAGAGGAGGTTATATGTAGATCCCGGAAATTGGTTCTCCTTAAAAACTGGTATAGTGAAACCTGTCATTCTTTCTCCTGCTAGTGAGAAACATAAACGCTACTCACACTTCCCACCAATTGCATGGAGCTGGTTTGCTGGGTTAAGCAGCACTCTCCACTCTTTCGCTGCCTCAGACAAATCCTGCTGGCACACGGAGGGCTCTGGGTCATGAGCTTCCTCTCTGGGATGTCTGCATGTTGGCAGACAAGAGTCAGCAACACCCCCAATGCTATGTCCATTTAGCTGGGCTATTTTAATTATACAAGTTAATTACAGATTCTGTGAAGTGAGGGGAAAAAGTCCGGTGACGAGAATGAGATGTCTGGATGAAATCTAAATGGGATGATTTGAATGGCTTTTAATTAAGTCAAGTTCTCTTTAGAATTAGGTGTCATCCGAGTAACTGAAAACTATTCCCTAAAGCAGTAGAAATTCTAGGATTCTGCAAATATCATAATGAGCTTTTACTCCAGTAAAGAAGAGAAAACGAGAAATTGTAGATGAAGCCCCATGTGAAAATAAGATACCAAACTCTATTTAGAAGACTAAAACGTAAAGAAAAGGCCTTGGCTCTGGATTAAAATATTGTGTCTTGATGTACAGTTACATTAAGTTAAAGTGTTTAACATGTGTTTGTAGATACATATACAGGTACATATACCCACCACATTGCTTAATGATGACATCTGATGAGATGGCTTTTACCGTAACGAAATGTTCAATTCAACTTAAAATTTACCCAAACTGATCGTTTATTTTAAAGATTCACTTTAAAACATATTCAGATGCCCTGACAGCTTCCCAATTCCCATAATAGTAATTTGGATTTCCCCTAGTTTGAGGGACGATGTGCCGTGTCAATGATGGTGGTGGGAGCATTAGGCGTGTCCTGGCACATGCACTGCTGGGCAGCAGAGATTCCTGTTCCCATCACCGTGTTCACTGGGTGCTTTCTGGCCACAGATGTGAAGCGCCAGGTGAGCTCCATCTTGCACTGCCAGCAGTGCTCCCAGGGGGGCCTGATAATCGCTTGAGCCTGGGTCAACTTTCCCTTAGCTCTCACGAGCTGCAGAACGGGGATCTGCACGTCATCCCTGGCCAATGGTCCGCCTCAGCATCTCTCCTCAGTATCCTTGCATAGAGCACCTGAGCTGTCCACACTAGCACGAAGCTTTTCTATATGTGCTCCTTCCCCTTCCCATGCCCAATGAGAGTGCAGAGAGAGACCCCTATGCCCAGTGGGCTTCCTTGAATTCCTGCCCCAATAACCAACCTCGGAGAGAAAACTTGAGCTGTCCATTCTCTCTTTTAATTCTCTTTCCTCTCCTCTTGTCCCTGGCCAGAACACAGACCCTATTCCTTTTTCCAGTTTCTCTTATATCAATGATCCTTCATCCTTCTTCCTGACCGCATTCTTCCACACCTCACAAGAGCACCTGGTGAGATGGACCCTCTAGCCTTGTGCTCTTTACACAGAAGGAGCACAGATAAGCGACCTTCACAAACTGGTTCTGAAATGTCTGCTTACAAATCAAGTCTCCTACCCACAATGTCTTAGGAATCAGATGTAGGCAAAAAAGACGTTAAGGGAGTGGCAAAAAATGCATTAGTTTAATATCTGTGACAACCTTTATTCATTGACCTAGTGATTTATCATTCCCGAGTTGAGGGTTCACATACTTGAATATTTCTGCTATTGTTATGAACTCTCCAACTGAAAGTGAACGCCTGCGATTACTCCCCAGAGGTGTGTCAACTGGACAGTGAGGATGCTTGTACCAAAGAACACGAAACCAAGTCAGATGTATCTTTGCAGAAATGTCATCTTATCAAGAATACTTTGGCCTCAGTGTGGTCTCTTCCCTAGACTCTACAATGGTTCAGTGAAAGGACAGGGGCACTCCATGATGCCTCAAGGAGAGCCTGCAGTGGGTTTGCTGACTGTAGAGGTTTCTGCAGCAGACACAGGCAAATACGGCTCAAAAGCAGAGCGTGAAGGGCTCCGGCACTACTGAAATGGGAGGAGGGCATGCTCCCATGACTCTTCAAAGAGTCAGACATCAAAACCTCAACATGACCACACCATACGACTCACTCCCCCCTGACCTGGAGGGCCAGGATTCCCTTCTCCTGTTCGGCTAATGCCGGGTGATAAACCAGGCACAGGAATCTCTGACTGTTCTCTGCCGTGCGATCCCAGCGGGCCTCTGTACAGCAGGGCTCGCACACGTACGCTCAGAGATGTTCTCTGGGGAGAAATCACACCTAGGCACCATCGTGGATAAAAGCACAATTTCATCTGAGGTTTTGCTGAGGAGAGCAGAGAGCAGGTCCACCTTCCCTGCAGGCTGGTTAATTGATCTCCCACTGGGAAGAACAGAGTCTGTGTCCATTAGGAGGGGAACAGAATGCTGGGCATCAAGCTGATGACATGTTGATGGATGAATGGCAGCTCAGTGGTGGGTCAAGCCAGGGGGGTGTTGCTCTATAACACAGCCTACTGGGGTGTGGTGGGGAGAGCTTGGGGTTCCGAAACAAAGGCTATTGTTAATGTCTCTGTGACATAAAGTATCTGTGATTCATTGTTGTGGACAACATGTACTAGATTCAGTTCCAATATCAAAGATCTTTAAATCGACTCCGGGGGCTCAGTGTTGTGCTGCTAACCATAAGGTTGGGGCTTCAAATGCACCAACTGCTCCGAGGGAGAAAGATGGACAGTTTGCTCCTGTGAAGATTTACAGTCTCAGAAATATTGTATCAGGCTACTGTTAGTCGGTATCCACTCCATGGCAGTGAGTTTTTTTTATAAAAATAAAAACTAAAGTTTAATTTTGATGACTGTCAATCTACTTCATAACAATCGCTTCCCAAAGAAGACTTAAAGCTATTTTAAGCTGTCTTGCCAGTTAATTTCCATTCCAACATTCAAAGTCTAAAATTAACATGGTGACAATAATGAGTCCCTTACAGGGTTTAACTGAAATTTTGCTTTCATATTTAGTGTGATAAAAATTTTCTCTCTCTCTCTCAGACCAAATTTTTGGTTCTCCTTTGTAAAGCTTAAACATTTAGTTTATCTATGACTGGAAATGTTTCTTTGCTATAGAGACTGTTCAGAAGAAGGTAGTAGTTTTGGTCTGAGTCCAGGCACTTTATTGATGAAGAAATGACCCCATGTATTTGGGGGGTGGGGGTGGGGTTAGACAAGACAGAAGAGACATTTTTTTTCCCTCAAGTGTCATAGAATCAAGATAAAAAGTGGCCAAGTGGACACACACACGTGCTTTCCTGATAGAAAAGAGGGTCAGGGCAGTCACAAGGAATATGGTAGCTATGAAGTGCTCGCTGGGGGGAGACTTCTCTTTTGATAATGAAAAATAAAGAAATTTATGGCAATGGGTTACAGTAAGGCTACTTACTTGGCATTGAGATGATAACTAATGAGACCCCTTGGATTTGCAGTGACTTACTTAAAATGTCCCTGCTAGCCTCTTTGTAACATCCGCCAAATGAGTGGGAGAGACTAAGCCAGTGTGAAGTGTTGAAGTGTCTGTGGCCCACTACGGGACCTGAAAAACTAATCAGCAATGCAAACGGGGGTGCATGCATTCTCGTGATAGGATTATGCCAACGAGATATATGAAACCCTGACATGGTTAGTTTTGAAATGAGCCACTTCAGAAGCAGAAGGGCACAACCTCACAACTCAAGAGGAAAAAGAGGCAGGCAGCTTAGATCCCAGTATTGAACCTCCTGCACCCAGGAGACTGTGTCACCAGAGACTTTGATAAGCAGCGAAGGAGAAGTCACGGCATCAGTGTCAGGAGATGGTACACTGGGCTTCCCAGTCCACAGAGCAAGAGAGCTGCAGGCTGGCTGCGGAGTGGAGTGCTTTGGGATACTGGCTAGGGAGCTTTGCTTGCCGACTCACTGAGCTAGGGCTGAGCACCTGTAGGCCAAGGCCTACTGGTACAGTGAACATCTATAGGTAGACCTCAAAGAGATTTATTTGTAGCACTTGTTGGAAAAGGTAACAGGCCAAGAGCCAGAGCGCAGCAGGCTTGCAGGCATGCCTATGAAATGACAATCCCGACTGAAGGGCTGCATCCTGCATCATGTCCAAACCCGAATTTCAACCTGTCACTTGCCCAGTAAACCACACAATCCTAAGTATTGCATGTGAGCTCTGTGTGGCCATCGCAATGAATTACTGACCTCAGCATAGCAGCAGAGCGCAAGGGAGGGGCAGCTGATGTCAGGACTGATCAAGAAGATTGAGGGATGGAGGTCTGTATGACCTTCCTATCACTGGAATTAGATTTGGATTGATGCTGATGGTGACACTCCCCCCAACCCCCCTCCCCACACACCATAAAGTTAGAAGAGGCTAGGCATTGTCTCCCTGCCATTTCACACTCCTTTATCCATTTACTGAGAGAAAGACAAGGTTCTGGACACTGCCCCACTCTAAAGAGTTAGACTCACTAAATGAAATATCTGGGGTAGGCAGTGCTGCAATTACAGTGGGCAGAAAGGTAAAGGAAAGGGGATCTGTTTCTGAGAGGAAAACGATGGACAAGTTTGGATACGTGATGGTGACAATTGCTTGATATGATGTACCAATGTGATCAACTATACATGCTATATAATCAAAAGTTCAAGAATATTGAAATAGAAAATGTTTTGTTAAAAAAAAAAGTCTGGGAAATCCACAGGGCCAGTTCCACTGTGTCTTATGAGGTCTTTCTGAGTCAGAATGCACTCCATGGTATGAGTTTGGTTTGCATTGTTTTGCACACTCACTGACACTTGAGGTGTCAACATCCACTGGCTACCCCGCTCATGGTGTCTGGACTAACTGAAATGAACCTGCATGAAAGATCATCAATTCTCTATCCAAAGGGAAAAAATCAAGTGCTTTTTCTTTTGCACTAAACATTATATTTTAAAGTCCCTGCAGGTTTACAGAAAGTTGCAAAAGTAATCCCAAGAACTTGCACACACACACCTCACCCAGTGTCTCTAACATCTTTATCCATCGCACAACTGCAGGCTCGCCGTGTATTTCTGGGCTTTGCTTTGCTGCATTTCACAGAAACAGAATTGCTTACAAATTGAAAGTTTCTGGCAACTTTGTGCCGGGGAGCTCCAGTAACACATTTTCCAACAGTTTGTACTCACTTTATGTCTATAGGTCACATTTTGGTAATTATCAAAAAAAGTATTTGAAACCTTTTTCTCAATATTATTGCCCATCTAAAGGCCTACAGTAGAGTGTAAGTATAACTTTGATATGGAAAGGGCAACCACAAAATCTGACTGACAGAGCAGGAATCTGGAACCAAACCTGTTGTATACAAATCAGAAAAATCAACTATGATATGATTCTGATATCTACTCTACAAGCCTTATTTAAATTTTGTTAATTGTTCTACTTATGCCCCTTTGGGGACACAGGATCCAACAACATGATCATATCAAGTGCGTTTTGTAGCTCCATACAATAAAGTTTATTTCACACAAGGTGTCTACAGCATGACCATAAAAAAAATCAATTAAAAAATCCATTCCTGAACTCCATCAGCTTTCTTTTGTGAGCCACGTGATTTCCTCTGGAAGCACCAGCTCAGCCATGAGCCTCTAATTTCTGCAGACCCACATTTGCTAATAGCTGTGCTTATGAGTCAATCTGTTTGCCAACATCACTTCCAATGACTTTGTGAATTCTGCCCTTGTAGTCAGTAAGTGGTTAATAATCTATGGTAATAACGAGAAGCAGGGGAGAGTAATGTCCTGGAGCAGGAGTCTGGAACCAGATTGCCCAGGGTTCAATCTTGGTCCCATAAATTTCTAAGCTACAGACAATTACTTAAGCCTTTGTGTCTTATTTTTCTTGCCTGTAAAGGGGGAGGGGGGCAGTGTGACTATATCTCATAGGGTTGTTGAGAGGGTTGAGGCAAACACTTAAAGCAAAGTCCAGCACGTAGTTGGAACTATGTAGACACTTGTTATCGCCATCATCACCACCATAAAAAGTCTACAGAAATACTTTAGCAGCAAAGTTCAGGGGAGGTATGCTTAAACCAGATGAATGTGCGACAATAACCAGTTGTCAAGATTCTGACTCACAGGACCCCAGGGACTTCAGGGGAGCACAGTATCCTATGGTGTTTTCAATTGCTGTGAGCTCCTGTAAGTTGAATGCTTTGACTTCTTCTTTTTGTATCTAACAATTTATTGTGGATTGGCTGAAGGTTTGTAGAGCAGGTCAGTTGTCCACTCATTAATTCAACCATATTTCATTTCATTTTACTCATTTTAATCCCCACAACGTAGCACCATGTATTCCATTTCCTTCCTGTGTTTCTCGTATCCATTCCATCTACTTTTCAAACCCTTCTGAAATTTGCTCTTGATTCAGAGGGATGAATACCTTACAGGTCTTATTGCTCCTCTTTTAGACTTTGATTGAAAATTGAGCCATGGAAGTGGGCCATCCCAAGACTTAAAGGGAAACTAAGGAGCATAGCCTTGGAGGTTTCCACCCATCTCCATCTGACCAGGAAGCTTGAACTTTATTGTGAGTTAGAGTTCTTTTCTACACTTATCTCTTATTCCAACTCAAACTTTCTATTATGAATTGCTTCAGAGAAGTTGATAGTGGTAGCTGGGTACCACCTAGTTCTCTGGTGTCAGGGTCCTTAAAAGTGATGTTTGCATGGTCATTGGATTAACTGTTTCAATGCACCTTCTATTATCTCCACTTTTCTTTTCTCTGGACAGGAAATAGCAGCTTAGATGGCTGCTCATGACTGTTTAAGACCCTAGTTGCTACTCAAGAAAGTAGAATGTAGAGCATTGTTTTTGTGGCCTATGTTATGCTAATTGACCTTGGTGTCCTACAAAGCAATGGTCCTGATCCCCCAGGCACAGTGATTTAATCTCTCAAGGTGTTATGTGTCAATGATCATAACTCTGACTCCTGTGTACACCACCACACCCATGAATGTTTGTAATAAAGATAAATACATGTATATATAGATATACCTCCATCAAACTTAAATACATCCTTGTTTATATTGTTAGTCTCCCTCCCGTATCCACTCAGGCTGTATCTCTTTGTACATCAATTCATATATCACTGCTCATACAGGCATGTGTATATAACAGTATTTACCTCTGTGGTCTTAAACTTCTGCCTTCCTTCCGGTTCCATCCACCACCTCCATAACATTTTGATGATCTTCCTTTTAATTGTATATTGCCTTCCTTTTCACCCAAGTTGACACATGTCTATCCTTTAGCCAGTAATTTACCTGACTTTCCCTTCCCGCCGCTAGTAATTATCTCTTAGTGTATGAGAAACTTTTCTTGATTTTTTTTTATGTTTCACAGATTTACCCCGTAAAATGGATGTTACTCTTTGCCACTGTGCTGTGTTTCCTTCAGTATATGTACTACAGTTTATCCATTTTTCCATTGATAGGCATGTAGGTTGTTTCTATCATTTTGCTTCTGTGACTCGTGCTGCAATGGATATGGTGTGTATCTCTTTCTTCTAAGGTACCTGTGGGTAGATTTCAATCACTTGTCTTTCAGTTGGTAGCCAAATGGTTACTCACTCTGACCCTCCAAGGCTAGAAGGGATTTATGGTTCTCTATTGTGAGAATTGTGACACTCTAGTCATTTACGCTTCAACTCTTCCCTAAATCTTTGGAAATAAGGTAATTATTGATTACTGTTTATGCTTGGCTGAGTTATGCTTTTTCAGCAAATTGAATCTGAATGGAATCTCTTCAAATCCCTTCAAGAGTGCAACTGAGTAAACATCTCTCAAAAACAAAACAAAAATTCTCACTGCCATCCAGTCCACGCTGACTCACAGATCCCCTGTGGGTTTCTGAGACTGTCACTGTTAAAAGGAGGAGGAAGCACAGTCTTTATCCCTACAATCTAATGAGCTGAGGGTGATTTTGAACTGGTGACCACATGGATAGCAATCCAAGGAGTAACTACTACACAACCATCTCTTTCACCCAACTTTATGCTTTTCTTTTTCTTCTTCTTGGTGTCCCTAAGCAATATGTCAGCAAGCTTTCCACAGTCAAATTCTTAAGAGAAGATGAGGGTAAAGTAATACTAGGGGACTTTACAGCATTCATGGAAAAATGGAGTTTAAAAGTAATGTAATTTATCATTGACACTTTTTAAAGCACCCTGAACAGACACCCACAACCCCACACTAGAATCTTAAAGTGTAGTAGAAAGTGGCCATGCTAAACAGGAAACTCCCTGAAGTATCCTGTCTCATCTTTAAAAGTGGTGTACTCTTTGAATTATATTCCATAGTATGTATACATCACTTCAACATCAAGGTAATTAAAAAATTATTCACCACCACTTAAACTTGTATCTTTATTCTTCTTTATTTTTATTTCTTTATTTTGGGGTCATCACTGCCCTCTGGTGGTCGTGGGAGCATACAGCCTTGCTCCCGGAGAGCTGCTGCTGGATTTGAACCACCAAGCCAATGGGCCGCAGTCCCGCACTCAACCACTATGCCACTGGGGCTCAGCCAGTCTTCTTTATTTATTGCCTAATTACCATCTGGTAGAGCTGCTCACTGCTCACTGCTCCTCCTGAGTCAGATCTGACTCGCTGTGACCCTGCAGGGCAGTGTAGAACTGCCCTGGGGGGAAACAGAACTGAACTGGGGGTGGGAGGGGTGGGGGGGTCAGCAGTCCAATGCATAACCCAGGACTTCTCCATGTCTTTATATCCAAACGAGGAGACAGAAAGCAACACAACCTGGGTCAGCCACACCTTGATCTTCAAAGTAACACCTTTGTTTTCTAACATTTAAAGGAGTCATTCAGTAGTCTTTAATCTTCATCGAATACTGTAAGTTCTCTTCACTTTGAACAATTAAGGTTGTATCACCTGCATGCCACTGGATGAGTGACTGGTAAAATCGTGTGCCAGTAACATTTTTTTTGGGGGGGGGGCATCACTGCTCTCCGGTGGTGGGAGTAGGAGGCCCAGCCCCACTGCTGGAATTGAACCTCCGTCCCAGTGGGCCGCAGTCCTGCCCACAACCACTACGCCACCAGGGCTCAGCCCTGTGCCAGTAACATTTTATTGAAGATCATTTTAAAATGGTCCCGGCATTTTAAATGGTCCCATCAACCAGGGGCTGCCAGAAATTCAAGATCGAATCAGAAGAGAATGTGAAATGAGGCATATCATGGTTAACATCAGATGGATCTGGCTGAAAATTCAGAATACTTTAAAGATGTTTACTGCATTTTATTGACTATACAAAGACATTCTACTGTGTGGATTATAGCAAACTATGAATAGCATTGAGAAAATGGGAATTCCAGAATATTTCATTGTGCTTATGTGGAACCAGTGCAAAGACCAAGAGGCAGTCATTTGAACAGAACAAAGCAGAATGGAATGATTTAAAAATCAAGAAAGGTTCACAGAGTTTTACCTTTCCATTATAATTAATGTATATGCTGAGTAAGTAATCTTCAAAGTTGGACTATGTGAAGAACATGACATCAGAATTGGAGCAAGCTCATTAAGAAATTGCAATATGCAGATGACACAACCTTGTTTACTGAAATAAAAAAAAAAGACTGGAAGCATTTACTGGCAAAGATTAAAGACTACCTCCTTCAATATGTATCATGATTCAATGTAAGTCAAACAAAGATCCTCTGACCACGACCAACAGACAACATTGTGACAAGTGGAGGAACTAGCACAGTTGCCCCAGGCTTCCTTTGACTGGAAGCCACAATCAACAAGGGTAAAAGCGGTCGTTTGGAAATCAAGCAATGTATTGCATTGGACAGATCTGCTGCACAAGACCACTTCAACTTGTAAAAGAGTAAAATTGTCACTTTGAGGACTGAGGTGTGCCTGACCCAAGCCACGGTATTTTCCACTGCCCCAGATGCAGCTGAAAGTTGGACAAGGAATAAGGAAGACTGAAAAAGAACTGATGTATTTGAATAATGGTGTTGGTGAAGAATACTTGAAGTACCGTGGACTGTCAGAAAAACAAGCAAATCTGTCTGGAAGAAGTACAGCAGAATTGTTCCTTAGTAGCAAAGAAGTTGAGACTTCATCTCATGTACTTTGGATATGTTATCAGGAGAGAACAGGTCCTGGAGAAAGACATTACGCTCGGTAAAGTGAAGAGGCACTTCATTCCTTGAGTGAAAACATACAAGAAGTATGGACATGATGGGTTCAAATATCACAACCTTCTGGGCTGAAACTTCACAGTAGTTGAAAGCATGGCACAGGAGTGGGTAGTGTTTGTTCTTGGGCAAAGGGCTGTTCTGATTTTGAGTTGATCAGTGGCCCCTAACAACAGCCAGATGAATGAACAAATCTGTCTTGGAACAATAGCAGGGGTGCTCCATAGAATCCAGAGATCTACAGTCTGGGAAATTCACTTAGTCTCACATACTTTGTACATGGTATCAGGAGAACGTAACCCCAGGATAAAGATATGCTTGATTAAAGCAGATGAAGACCCTTAATGAGATGAACACAGTGGCTAAAATAAGAGGTTGTGTGTTAAGACAGGATTCTCTAGAGAAACAAAACCAGGACACTAATAATGATATATATATATATATATATTTATATAGGTATATATCTAACACAAGGAATAAACAGTTAACTAATCTATAAAACAGTATGAATGGCTTGGTGGAACTCACTTCCTTGAGACGGCTGATACACTGGCAGTCTTGGGGGCTGTCGGGTAGTCCTCTGTAGAGCAATTCAGGCAGCAAACAGTAAGACGGGCCACCAATAGTCAGCCAGATGGCAGTCCCTGCCTCAAGAAGTGTATATTCCAGTAGCATGGTGAAGCAGGGCTTGAAGGGACCTCAACTTACAGCGACAGAGTAGGTGTCTCATGGGTGGTGTAGCTTGCAAATTCAGGCACAGAACAAGAAAGGCCAGTAGGCTGCACACTGGTCCAAAGATCCAAGAGCAAGAGAGAGAAAGGTGAGGCGTGTCAAGCCATTTATATCGCTGCCCTTCAATTAATCTCACATGTGTTCATTGGCCATGTTGGCAGAACAAACCTACCTATCACAGGTAATGATGATGAGGATGGTGTAAGTTTGAGTAGATTGTTCAGTTGTACATAAGGTCACTATAAGTCAGAAATGACTTGATGGCACTTACAAAAACAACAAAACTTGTCGATGTCATCATACTGCGAACATCCTCAGGTAATATTAATACCCTTAAAGGCACATGATGCTGATCCATTTACCCTGCAACTTTGCTAACTTCTTTCTTATACCTAGAGAGGGTGGACCAAGTGCAGTACTGAGAGGCACAGATTAATGGAAGACAAGCTACTATTTAATTTGTGTTCAATCTCCTAAATGTTCAGAAAGAACTTATCTGAAAACAATCATCTCAGACTCATAAATGAATAAATAAAAAATGAAAAGTAATGGGCTGAGCCCCGGTGGCGCAGTGGTCGTACACGGGACTGCGGCCCACTGGGATGGAGGTTCAATTCCAGCAGTGGGGCTGGGCCTCCTACTCCCACCACCGGAGAGCAGTGATGCCCCCCCCCAAAAAAAAAGAAAGAAAGAAAAGTATTAACTCATGAGCTCAATTGCTGAGTACTTGAAGGTGGATGAATCAGTCCACAGGTTAACCATGCTCATGTGACATGCGTAGATCTGATGGCCGTCCAAGAGAACATCACAATTCAACAAGAATTCATCTACCTTTACAGATATTACAAAAAACCACAGGCCCAGGTTCTGTTTTAGATTCCTTCAATGAAGTGAGTCACGTTGATGTTCGAGTTTCCCATGGCAGAGATCTACATATACCAACCAGGGTCTTTTAAATGTGCGAGAGCATCAAGAAAGTTTAAAATATTGTAGGAGTTATGAAAACATGACACTGAGATATGAAATGAGCACAGGCTAGTAAAGAAAATTGTGATCATATACTTGCTCTACTCCTGAGGGGTTGCCACAAACCTTCACTTTGGAAGAATCTCTTTGTATCTGGATACACAACCCACTGAAAGGCAGGAAATCAAGGAGCGACTGTATATTAACCATCAGATAGGATTTCTTACCATGTCTTGGAGATGTCTCTTTTGCCATTAAAGAAAATATGAAGTATATTTTCAAGAAATCTGACTGTTGTAACATCCTGTGACTTTATTTTTTTGTGGTGGAGGTAAGCAGGTGTGAAGTGCTGACACACCATGTACACCTACACTCTATATTCTTTGGGGTGATATTTATAGAAGAGTAAAGTGTATCTGAATACTGTATAGCATTCTAACAAAATACGTTTGCAATCAAAATTTGAGTTGTCTTTCGATTAGTGTTTAATTTAGCTTCACATTAAATTATTGGTCATCTCTCCTTTCACCACTACTATTTTGAAGTTGTTGGTACTTTTTGTTCCTCCTAGGCTGAAATGAAAATAGTGGCCAAAAATATTTGCACAGCCTTAGCTTCAACTCTTTCCTTATTGTATATGGTATAGGCTCTGCATTAGCTTTTCCATGGCAGTTCTATAAGTGGAGCTTAAAGTACTTAGTTTATACTTTTTAATTACAAAAATTAAAAAAACCCTTGGATGCACATGCTACCATTCTTTAAAACTGGGAGGAAAATAACATTAAGTTATCTCTTACCATAACATTCTTAGGGAAATTGTTCTCTTCGTTAAAATGAAAATGCTATAGTATGAATGTTAGCTCTATCTCCCCACTGTTAACATTAGAGTCATATTGAAATAATGAATGCATTGTTAATGAGTGCAGGGAAAACACATTACTATCTGATCCTACTCTTGTTCCCAGTACATCTGTGCAGAGACAGCCAGTTGTTACTCCACCAGCAATCACCATCTTTTGTTCCCTGCACTGTGCCTTCATTCACTGGGCTAATCTGCATAGCCATCTGGTATTCCATAGAAAACTGTCTTTCCCAAATCCCAGAGTCTGCCGGGCATCTGGGGGCAAGCAGGACTTCATATGCTTCCCAGGTAAAGCGTACCTGGAGGCAAGAGGTAGAGCTGCTTTGAGCAATTATTTTCAATTGGTGTGTGTAGTTTCTTCCCAGTGGTCCAGAAGACCTGAAGATTCTCCAGGCAGCAAGCGCTCTGATGATGCTATTCAATAGAATTACTCCAGACTATTTCCGCTTTTGGTGGAAGCCCCATCTCTCAGACCTCCCAACCATCACGACCCTTATATTAGACGATCGGGGCCTTCACCAGAAAGACTTTTGACTTCACTACCCAATATCTTCTCCACCTGACAGGGAGTCATACTCGGAAATCCAGTAATGTGCCCTGGAGTTAGGGGAGCGCGCAAGGTCAGTTATTCACCTTTTTATGTTAATTGGGGGAAGCTAGTTCAATTCACACTCAGCTCATAGTGACACTTATGACAGAGCATAATTACTATCTACAGTCTTCTGACCTGTGATCATTCCAGGAGCAGACTGTCAGGTCTTTGTGCTACAGAACGTCTAGGAGATTTGAACTCCAATCTTTCAGCTAGCAGCCGAGTGCTTAGATTCTGAGCTATCAGTTCCTTTCCAACTCCTGGAGAACCATAATCTAAGTGACTAGACCAGGTTGACCAAAGAAACAAATTCAAAGACACTCATATATGCATGAGAGAGAACTTTATATCAAGAAATATTTGTATATTTAGAAAGAGCCGAGTTCAGATCAGGTCCAAAAGTCCAGTATTAGATCATATGCCTGAAACCGGTCTATAAATTTCTCTTCAGACTCACATGACACATGCAATGCTACTGAGTGCAGGAAGGTCACAGGACTGTGGGTGGAAAGTCTTGTGGATCCAGTGGTGGTGGAAGCATCTCAAGAGCTCTGGCTGCCATCAGCATGGTTCCTTGTGGCTTGTCAACTGGATTGCCTAGCAGAGTGAGTGTCTCACCTCCAGGGAGAGAGGATGTCCCAGAATCCTCATGAGATGACCATGCCTACAAGTAGAGGTCATTTGGCAGTGACCTGATTGAAAGGCTAGATAGACTCCATTCCTTCATTCCTATTTATCAAGTTGACATGAAACTGTGACCTAACATAGTGGAACAAGGGAATAGACACTGGTCGGCTAATCACAAGGTCAGTGGTTCCACCCACCAGCTCTCTGGTGGGAAAAAGATGTAACTTTCTCCTCTTATAAAGATTGACCGCCTCAGCGCAGCGGCCCCCTGGAACAGTTCCACCTTGTTCTGGAGAGGCTCTATGAGTCAGAATTGACTCAGAAGCACTGAGGATTAGTGTGTTCTGTGCTTCTAAGAGAGCAGCAGCACCGAGCGTGTCAGGAGTGGGCTCTGGAACTCGCTAAATGACCTCTGTTCAAATCCCATTTCTGTGTTTTAGGCAAATCCCTTCACCTCTCTGGGACTCTTTATGGTGAAGAGTGTAGGTTCCTGATTACAGTGATTATTTTTAATGAACACAAAACACATTCTGGCTGCAAAACAGTAGGAAGAAGGCAAAGCTTAAAGATGAGCCCAGAGCCATTTTGCAGTTAATAGTCTCTGCACACTGGCAATATGATTCCACTCCCCCCTGCTTCCCCCCACCCCCCAAATTAAGCCCATATTATTTAACACGGTCTATATTCTGTTTTCTTTCCCTGAACAATATGGGACACTGTCTTTTTATTGATCTGTAAGCACCGTGTACAGGAGACAGTTGCCAGTGCTTTTCTCCAGCGCTGAGTCATCTGCTGCACATGGCAGCCAGGCTGGCCCACACCTCACCCGGTGCTCCAGGGGGAGCAGTGCATGGCTCAGCAGGTGTGTGTGTGCCAGGACAGCCTGGTGGGCTTTGGGGGAGAAAAACCGGCCTTCACACAGCTCCTCCCTGTCCATAGTAGGTGGCCTTAGCAACGGCCTAATCCACCCCTCCCAGCTACTCTGTTCTGCTGCTTGGTTTCTACTTCAGGAAAATAGAACTATGCTAAGTAAACCAAAACGGTTCCGGTCATCCTAGTGCTTAATGGGCATACAAAGACATGGCTTCTAAGAGAACCAAGTGGAGTTGCAGGCACTTTATTTCAACACCATTAGTGCCTTGAAACTGTGCGTACCATTGAATGTGTACAAACTTTTCACAAGGGATGAGGTAGAATCCCCAGCTGGGTGCTTCTTTCCACTAGGGTAACCTGGTTGGACATGGATGTGCTCCCAAGTGGACCTGGTGGTGTTGGGGGCTAGGCATTTGCTGGCTACCCACACGGTTGATGGTTCAAACCCACGAGTTGCTCGAATGGAAAGAGAGAGACTGCTTCCACAAAGCTTGTCTTGGCAACCCAAGGGATTTCTATTCTGTCCCTCTGCAGACAGGGTCACCACCAACTTGATGACAGACATTTCTACTTTTCCTTTATGTGCACTTGAAAATAGAATAGCCTTGCTGACACCGTGAGAGAAGTATTGGGCTCCTAACTACAAGGGGGCATGGTTCAAACCCACCAGCATCTTTGCAGGAGGAGGAAGAGGCTGTCTGCTCCTATAAAGATGCAAAGCCTATACAGGGCCACTATGGTTCAGAATCAACTTGGTGGCAGTGATTTTTTTTTATTTTGAGATTTAAATATACAGTATCTGAATGTTATTTTTAACAAAAAATACTCTGGCTTGTGAGTACTTAAAAGTTCACATGAGAAGCCAGTTTTATTTTACCTCATTCATGGCCAAATATATATATTAAAAAAATCCCAACTCACAGCCATTGAGTTAATTATGCCTCACTGCAACCCTGTAGGATGGGGGAAATCTGCCCTGGTGGGTTCCTAAGGCAGCAACTCATTACGGGCGTAGGAAGCCTCATCTTTGCCCTGTGGAGGGGCTCGTGCTGTAGAAGTTCTAACCTCACAGTTAGAAGCCTAACACATAGCCACTATGCCTCCAGGGCTCCTTCAAGGCTCCCAAGATCCCTCCAAAAGAACAAGAATTATCACATTTAACTACAAGTATTTATTACTGCCTCAACAACCGTACAGTGCTAGGCACACGGCAGTCATTAAGACGGGGGCAGTATCAGGGGAAGTGTCTTGACTGCATCAAATGGTCAAGAGGTTGGCAGAACAAAGATGCTCCCAAATTCAGAAGCTCACCACAAAGCTCTCGT
>PVJH01022503.1:0-36552 GCA_004026705.1 Nesogale talazaci
CAACTAAAGGTTTTCAGCTGCTAAGCAAATATGTTACAAGTTCACATTAATCAAAGGCACACGGTTGGTAGGTAGTTCAAAACCACCAGCTGTTCTGCAGGGAAAAGATGAGGCTGCCTGTTCCCTTAGAGATTCCCTGCCTCAGAACCCCACTGAAAGGGTTGCTATGGGTTGGAATAGACTCCAGGGTAATAGATACGGTTTGTGTCTACACATTTGTTTAAATGAAATAGTGATTTTAGACATTTTTCCAGAGAATAAGAAATCATTAACAGTTGAGGCAGCTCTGAGTCACTGCTACCCACAGTGAGTCAGTAAGAACTGTGCTCCGTCCTGTTTTACAGGGCTAGATGAAGCCTTCTGAGAGGCCTTCAAACTTTCAATCTTTCACCTAGCAGACAATTACATTAACTCTTTGCACCATCCAGAGACTCTTCAAATGAACAATATAAACTATCAGATAGCCTGAAAGAATATCTGTCTTGCTCTTGGCTAGTTTTCATTTTCTTTTATCTTTTTTTTTCAATGATTTTATTGAGGACTCTCATAGCTCTTATGACATTCAATACATCATTTGTATCAAGCGTATTTGTACACATTGCCATATTCATTTCCAAATACTTTCTACTTGAGCCCTTGGTATAAGCTCCTCTTTTCCCCTCCCTTTTTTTTCAAATGAATTCATTTTATTGGGGTCTCATACAACTCCCAACAAGATCCATACATAATTGTATGCAGGCCACATTTGCACACTTGTTGCCATCATCACTCTCAAAACATCCTCCCTCCACTTATGCCCCCAGTACCAGCGCCCCATTAAAGCAAGGGAATTGTCTTTGGTCAAAAATCACAATGAGAGGGCTTCACAAAGTGTGTTAGGGGAAAAAATGAAATCAAAAGATAACAGAATTTCCCCAACAATGTTTTGAAACTCCCTGGTATAAAAATAAACAACTAGAGCTCAATCTCGGTCTAAATTTTGTTCGTTTGCTTTCAAATAAGTGATCCTGGCAAAATATGAGTGTGAAGCTAGTTACTAAAAAGTACACACTAAAAACCTGGTTGTTCCTCGAATGTCTTGACTGTGGCAGTCCAAGTATCTAGAGGCTCAAAGCCAACATACAGGGGCGAGGACAGGGGTGCTGCTGGCAAAAGACTGAATCAGCATCTGTTTCCATGAAAACACTTTAATGCTTCAAATGTACCACCTGAAAACCCGGGAGAACTGTTAGCCTGAGTTTTGGCCATAGTTCCCGGATGCACCAAATCTTTATAAGTTTGCAGCCTGATCAGATTCTCTAACTACCACTCCAATTTGAAATAGTATGAAGAAAATCAAAGATCACTTTCAGAACGTAAAATGCTTCGACATAGCTCCATGCTTGTCAAAGTTTCTTCACTAACCATCTAACAATCTTCTTAAAAATTACAATACAAAAAAAACTACAGTACAGTTTCAAAGGACTGGCTTTCACTTACTCTTCTGGTTGGAGATGTGTTCTACTCTATTTTATTTATGATTCACAGGTTCCTAACGCTTCAGGAGTATGTTTCAACTTTGTACATATTGGCTTCTGGTTCAAATATTAGTATTTCATCAGCAGTCTCAATTCCTTTATTGATTTTTTTTTAAAAATCATTTTATTGGAAGTTTGTACAACTCTTATCACAATCCATCCATACATTCATTGTGTCAAGCACACTTGTACATTTGTTGTCACCACCATTTAATGATTAATTTCAAGTCTACTTTTACTCAGAATAAAATAGTTTAATTTTCATTATCATTATTTATTAAATTTGCTTGACACCATTTTTTAGGTCTATTTTTCCAGGCCAAAAAAATGACTCTTTCGAAAATGGTACTATGAACCAATACTAGACGGAGTAATTTAGCTGGGGTCTAGCAAGTTTCTTAATACACTATAAGTATTGCCTCTTGCTTTATATTCTATCCGTCTGCTAATTTGGTTTCTTGCTTGCCTTTTTTGCTGCAGCTGTGCACCGGGTTAACTGTTTCAATGGTTTTCCTACAATAACCCACAAATTTTTTCCTGATCAGTGTGCTGTATGATTGGTTCTTTGTTCCTAAGATAATTATTTTACATTTGTCTACACTGAACTGCATTTGCCATCTGCTGGCCCAATCACCTAAACAATCCAAATCTTTTTGAATCTGATTGCATTGTTCCTCATTATTTCCTCTAGCTCCAATTTTAGGATCATCTGCAAACTTTGAGATCTTTTCTTTAAAGCCTGGACACATTTAATTTTAATATACAGGGTTGTTGGTTTGGAGTTTTTTTTTTTAAGCTGACCCTCTAGACACTCCAGCTGAAATCCCCTTCCAACTTCAAAAGTTTCATAAAACTTATCCAAAGATACCTTCGAATTACATAGTCGAAGTGCAGTGAGACGTAATGCTAACCAGAACCCATTCTATTTTGTCGTTCCTTACATTGCCCTGCTTTTTAAAGTAGTATGTCCTTTAAGTTTCTTTCTTAAAGCACAAATAATTTTAAAGAGTGTCAAAAAATTTTATTTGTCCAATATGTTAATTCACAGGTCTTTGCGGCAAGGAAGGAGGGTTGTAATAACTTTCCTAAAATATGTGTTAATATTTTCAATATCTCCCCACGCATAAGCATTTCATTTATTCATTTAAACTATCTGCTGAGCTCAGAGTAGTAATGAGCAATAGGTACACAGTAGTCTTGTGACCATAGTCCAATTATTTATTTCCCAACACTTCAGTTTCTTAATTGGTAAAGCAGATGTTAGAACATAGCTTCTAAAGGCTCATCCAACTCTAGCATTTGAATGACATTTTATCTAGAAAGTAGTATACTGAGTGCCCTATTCCAAAATTTCAGATTTCTCAGACTCCATCTGATTGTAAACCACCTATTCCCTATTTATTTTGCCTTTTGTTTTCAACGTTTGTGTTATCTATTCTAAAAACTTATGTAGCACAACTCACCCTTGAAATTAGACTTACTTGACAAATCTGAACATCATAAATCTTCATTAATTAATTATGATGGAGAGAACCTGGTTCACTTATTAGAGTTGGGAAGAATGGTTAACTCCATAAACTTCAGTGACTTCTTAGTGTAATCAGGGTTCTGCAAAAACCCTAATCGTACAACCCATTAAAATTGTAAATATGGAATGAATGTACTTGCTGCCAGTTTGCCATTTTAAGTTGCAGGTGTACATGACGAGTTGAATTTAAGATCTACTCTTCATTAATTCAATCAATACGCTGAAAACCCATGATGATTTACAGATGAATGTAGAACAGGGCTTGCCCTCGAGGAGCCCAGGAAAATACAGAGCATCACAAGAAATTTAAAGTTACGTGGAAGCTAAAAAGAGAAAAAACTGTTGTCCAGCTACTATATGGAACCTCTGTGAAAGAGATAAATTTGAAATCTGCTGAATGGTATATCATTTAAAGCAAATTTACTAAACTATAAATGTCAAAGAAAAGACAAATGAAAAATGCTAAGAGTGTGTGTGTGTGTGTGTGTGTGTGTAATAGACACCTCTCAAAAAAAAAGTGGTTTGATAGGGGTTTCTCATGGTCCAATCATGAGTTTTTTCTAGTTTTCAATTTTCCAGTATTGAACACATCAATTTTATAGTAAAATAATTTTCTATTATATTGAGCAGGAATTTAGTATTAAATACAATGGT
The DNA here is from genome assembly GCA_004026705.1 of Nesogale talazaci. NCBI lineage: Eukaryota > Metazoa > Chordata > Mammalia > Afrosoricida > Tenrecidae > Nesogale > Nesogale talazaci. The sequence continues at coordinate 3,700 of PVJH01022503.1, forward strand.
ACAACATGTAACAAAAAAACTGGCAGAAATAATTATTATATTCATGTATTAAATAATATACAGAATATCTGAATAAAACATCCCAGGAATTAATAACTTAGCAATAGCGCTCTTAAAAGAGTACAGATTCAGAAATCAGTGTCTTTCCAAATAAGATTCAAACCAAACTCCAAATTCATTATCAATGACTTGATTTTGACTCATAGGTTTTAAAAATATATAAAGAAAATAATTTTATATGAACTTCAAATTAGCAAACTTGAAATAATTATTAGATTAAGTCTCTTATCAAGGTTGGCAAAATATTTTACAATTGATTAAATTTTCTTTTTCAAACATTTATGAAAAGACCCTGAAAGTGTCTCCCAGGATATTTTCTGCATTCAAAATAGAAAAAGGGGGGTTAATAACACCATAGTCACCACTAACTTAAGAGTTGGATTGCTCATTTATTAAAACCATATAATCTTATTCTGTATCTTCAACAAATGCACTAAATCTGATCAAAAGTCACTGCATTCTACATACTATTTGATTCTACCTGTTACCTGATAAAGCTAGTTCAATGAAAACGAAGATGGAAGATGTGTTTTCAATCTCCACGTAATCTGGAGCACAGAGAAAGAAATGTGTATCAGGGGCTAAAAGGATTTGTCCCAAGAGGCACAAGATTAAAAAGGGGTGGTTTCAATAAACATTCCATAATCCAGCACCTCTTTAGATTTTCTAAAGTCTAGTCTGAAGCTAGTTTTATTAAAATTTTTACATTCTTGGGTTTTATGTCCTTAAGTCATCTGCTTTCATTAGTTTACCACCCATGGTAAGTTGAAATCTAAGCTCTTCTAAGATGTATCATGAAACCATCAATACATAGACACACGGAAACAACAAAAAGCTGCTAGGGAAAATGGAATTAAAAGATTTTTTCCCCACACATCTTTGAAGTGTGTGTGTGTGTGTGTGTGTATATATATATATATATAGTATATATACTATATATACTATATATATAGTGAGAGAGAGAGAGAGAATGGTGGGGGGAAGGGAAGGGCAGGGCAGGGCATGGCAGGGGAGGGCAGGGCAGAGCAGAGCAGAGCCCTGGTATCTTAGTGGTTCCCCACTGGACTGCTAACCTTGAGGTCAGCTGTTTGAAAGCAAACCAGTCTCTCCATGGGAGAAAGGCGGGGCTATCTAGTCCTGTAAAGAGTTACAGGCTCAGAAACTCATAGGGGCTGGTCTACCCTCTCACTATAGGTCACGATCCTACAGGGTTCCTATGAATCTGCATCCACTTGATGGCAGTGAGCTGGGTTTTGTACATATGAATATCTATAGCTTTATATAACGTGAAACTTTACACAAAAGAATAACAAATTCTGTTTCAACTAGTCTGTTACACTCCTTAAAGGATAGAAGTTTTGCATTGCAAAGTTCTTTCACTGTTAATTAGTATTCAGCTGGAGAAAAGCAAAAGGCAAAGTTCCTGGTCAAAACAATTTTATCAAAGGCAATCTGCTGAGGTTACCAACAGGTATCCACAGGCCAGATCGGCAGGCAGGCAGTTCACTGTAATATAAGGTCACTTCTTAAAGTGGATAGTTCAGTCTCAATTTTTAACTTCTCTCAAAACCAACAAACACAAAACACTAGTTGCAGCAACTCTTGGGCCCCCTTCCACCAGCACTCTCCAACGACCCAAAGCTCCACTAACCCATTTTTCTTCCCACCTTCTGTTGCTTGCCAAGGACCACTAGGGACTGAAGCTTATAATCCCTAAGTAGGCTGTGATTAAAATCCCAGCCCTTCTACCTCCAAGCTGCACCGAGCCTAAATGTTTTAATCACAATTTCTTCCACATGACACTGCAGGCAAGAACAACTCATTGTACAGGGTCGAAAGTATACTAATGTACATAGACCTTAGTATCTAGTACTGCTAACCTAAAAAGAACACCAGGGGCTGGCTTTAACAGTTTAGCAAGCTTGGAGAACAAATTCAGGGGGCCAGATGATTCCCTCGGTTGAATCTAGAAAAAAATTCTCGAATCCTCAACTTTTTGCCTGGCTCTCTGAAGATTTCCACATCCCTTGGTATCAATGTTTGCCCTATCTCTGCTTGCTGGCTTATTTGCTTAATCTCGTCTATATCTCAAGAGAGACTTAACTGAAAATACACCCTACATTTATCTTGTTTCATTAATAAACAAGAGAATCCACTCAAAATGGGATGTGGTTACACAGACATACCAAACACAGATATACATACATACAAGTACCAAACCCAAAATTTAAGATTCAAAAGGTAACATTATTACACTATTTGAATTTAAATTCTAAAATCTAATTATGATTTATCAGAAACATTTTCTTCCCACCATAGAGTCTAAAGTCAATACTAGATTGCTATTGCCTTTCACTCTTCATAAAGCTCTGATGAGGAAAATGGCCAGCACTTTACAGTGCTGTTATATTAAATGTAGTGAATTAATACCCATAGCATGTTTAGAGTAGTACATGGCACATATGAAATTCTAAAAGAGAGTTGTTGTTATGAATAGGAGTAGCAATAGCATTGTTGTTGTTTCCCAGAGGGCTTGCACACACATAAGCTTGATAAATTTTGATGAGGAGAAGCGAGTGAAGGAGTTAAAAAATGCTACTGAATGAATACAAGACAACTTACCAGGATTACTTCTTGAGTATACAGTCTAAGAGTACTCTCATCTAATTCAGATTTTTAGCTTAAAGCTGAAAATCTAGGTGAAAACAAAATCACTTTGACTGTGAACAAATGAGTTTTAGCGTCTGGACTTGAACACAAATTATTACTCAGCCCTTAAAGAAACAAATGAGCAGACCACAATGCCAAGCATGAAGCAGGAAACAAGAAGCTTCAGGCAGGATAGTTCCCAATTCACATCCCAAGGAGTTTCTCCTGACTGGCAGAGTCAGATCAGGTCAGGGTTCACGTCCTTGCCAGTTCGTTTATGTCTTCTTTTAGGGGTTCCGAAATCCATGATGGCACTGCCAGGTATGTCTTGGACTGCCCACTGCAAGATCAAGGGTTGAAACCCACCAGTTGCCCTGTGAGAAGAAGAGGCTATCCGTTCTTATAAAGATTTCTTTGGCCTTGGAAATCCTATACAGGGCTGCTATGCATCAGAACGAACCCGATGGCAATGATCTTGATTTTCGGTATAGAATCCCAGTGCAGAGAGAGGGAGAGAAAGAAAGACCCCACTATTCTTAAAGTTTTCACTTCCAAGTGTCAGCCATTAAGAACACAGAAGGAAGAGAAAAGGGTTGGTCAAGCAGCATAATGCCTTTCCACCACCAAAAAAGATGATTTGAGCCTTAGCATACTAATCATCTCCACACAGGTAGTTCTGAATTAGTCTGAGAATAATAAAGAAGCTCAATTCTTCATATATTTAATGTAACAAAAGATAAAAACAGTCTCCCTTGGCTAAAGTAGTATTTATATTCCAGATTCCCTACTATGTCACTGAAATAGTCTCACGGTGCTCAAAACAAGTGGAAAAAGCACCAAAATGGACTTTAAAAGAGCAATTTTCTTTCCAACCTAAATAAACTTTACACAAACTTGCCTTTGATAATCGACAAAACAAGCTGCACCCCCAAGCATCTAGGGAGGGCGCGCGGGTATCTAGCAGGTGCTGCAGTTTATCACAAGCCCGTCTAAAATAATTGGAAGTGACAACCAGCACTACCACAAATGATTTATTAGTCTTTCACTCAGCTTTTCAGCTTCCTCAGGGCCACAATAAATAATTTACCAACTCTGGATCTTCCCATCATAAATTCTCCCCTATGCATCCAGACTACATGTAACTCTGCTAGATTCAGTAGAATAAAACACACAATAGGAATCTTTTTTTCCCAAATACAGAATTCTCTGACCACATATAAAAAGGCAAAGTGGTCAATCCAGATGCACAAGTCGGAGGTGGACGAATTGCAGGGCTCTCAGCCAGCAACTGCATTGGGGTGGGAGGGAGCTCCTGGAGGAAAATCGAGGAAAGAGGACCTGAGAGAGGAGCCTCAGACAGGGCCCTCTCCCACAGATGAGGAAACGAGGCCTGGCCATATCAGCAGCAAGCAGCGAGGCTGTGCAAGCCCACTCCACTAGAGACTTCAGCGTCAAGCACCACCACCTCACAATCACCAGATCCCTGTCTGGTTCCCTGACTCCCCATTAGTCCACCAATGATATAAAACTACAAAGCATGCCCTCTCAAAAAAGGGTGAAAATATTGAAACGTGAACATATGGGATCTTTTTCAAACAAAGTGGAGAGTAAAGACACAAGAGGATGCACCTTCTTTAGAGTATGTTAGTACTTATTTTGTATGGGTTTACGAGACAATTCCATTTCCCTGCAAGTTCCAAAGAGAAAACAGATGTAAAACTCCAAGAAATGAAAACTCTAGAAATCATGATAATGATATTAAAGGTACATCTCTTCATTATGTAAGAGACACACTGAAAACAAAGATCACATCCTAAATCTATTTTAATGTAAAGTCTTGTCTCATGAAGTCAGCATCTATGATTAACACAGGGATCATTTTGGTGACATAATGCATTGCACTGTTAGAGCTGCATCTGTTTATTATCTAGCATCATCATTTTTCAGTTTTCTGAAAGTATTGACATACAATACCAATAAAAACTATAAGACGAGTTTGTTCCTAAAGAACCTAAAGAAACAAAGTAAGGGGCATGTTTCTCAGTAATTACTATCTCTTTGTCATTCACTGTAGACTACCAGGCATAAAATAGTCGGGGATCATATTTAGCAAAAGCATACCATACTTACACCTGTTGCTGTGGCAAAATATATTTCGATCACAGGGGATTTAGCCACCTGCTGGTTAAAATAAATCATAAATATAAAAACTGGAAAATATTTTTAAGGCAACTTTTTCAAAACAAATATTTAAAAAATAGAAAACTTGGGGTTTTACCTTACAGAGGTTTTACCTTAAGAGAGTATCGGAGAAGGGTTGTCAGTGAGCTGTTCTGCCACGAACAGCGGCAACGGTTTGGCTATAGGGGCAGAGAAACTCTAGCAAGGAAATCGCAAGCCACATGCTGCCTAGTGACACCAATATGCTCAGGGGATGCCTGGTGCCCAAACCTGAAGGGAGTGGAGGGCAGATTGGTCCACGTGCTGAAAACACCAAGCCCTGCAAAATGAATAGCAAAGCCCATTGCCAGCAAGCCCACTCCCACTCACTGCAACCCCATGGGACGCAAGTGAATTGCCCACAGGATTCCCCAGGCCTCGTTACAGAAGTAGACTACCACAGCTTTCTGGGGTGGTGCGTGAGTTCAGATTGCTGACCTTCTGCTTCGTAGTCAAGCACTCAACCAATGCACCACCAAGGCTTCGTGAGCTCTGCACAGAACCATAAATATCCCTGTGGAAGAAATCTGGGCAAAGTAGCCTGATCCCTGAATGCTCTTCAAAAGGGAGGTGGAGACGGACACTGTGGTATTGATGTTGCCCTACCACAGAGAAGTAAATCATTATCATCAAGCCAAAGTCAGATCCACTGTCAGCAAACAGATTCTGACTCACACCATCTGACTCAGACCCTCTCTGAACATTACAGAACAGTTAAAATGAAAACCAGAAATAAGGGTGAAAGGGATTTTCACATAAGGGTTAGTAAAATATTTTAATAGGTAAGCTTAAGAACACACATTGCTAGTGAACACATAAATGTAGTAATGGAACAAAGAAACAAAGATATGAACAAACAAGAGATAAACCAAATTTAGAGTGATGGCTATCTCTAAGAGGAACAACGGACTTTAAATGTTTTGTACGACAAGTGTAAACGGTGTGTTGTTTCTGTACATTGAATATGAGATTATTTTTGTACTGTTTTTCTGACTCTTAAAAATATTTTCTTTCTTTTTTAACATAAGCAATACTGCATTTTTTCCTCCTGAAATGTTCTTAATTACAACTTTACTAGGAACAAAAGGGTCTATCTGCTTAAAATCACTAGTATGGCTAACACCCATTTTCTAAACTCTAAAAATTCCAATCTAAGAGTCTAATATTCTACCCTCTTTTCACCACTTAATTCATTTAGTCACAACATTACATCAAGAAATGCCCTGCTTTTTTCAAAATGCAACTGAGGGGCTCCATCAAGTAGACCTCTCTATAAAAAAGTTAAAAACATTCTTCACTGAGTCCTTTAAAAATAAGCCCTTCTATCCTTTGCTGTGAGAACAAACAGTGCTGAGAGACGCTCACCACCTGGGGTGGAGGCCAGCCCCTGAACTTTCACTTCCCTGTGAAATCATTAATACATTCTCCCCCCCTTTTTATGTGTATGGTAGAGACAGTTGGCTTCTACCATGTTTTGTTTTCTAATGCTGAATGAGCCTGTGTTCTTCTCCCCTCGCTTCCCCTCCCCAGTTAGTCAATTCCTATTTCTATCAACCTGAGGACACAGAAGCAGCCCCATGGGCTTTGCCAACATCGTGGACCTCAATGGGAGTAGATGGATACACCTTCGTCTCTCAGAACAGCTGCTAGGTTGGAAGCACTGACCTTTCACTTAAAAGCCAAGTGCTATAACCTCCGTGCCACCAGCAAGGGTGAAGGGCCCATATAATAAAACTTTAAAGAAAGTCAGAACCACAACTGATTTTTTTTATTTTTTAGAATTTCTACTTTTATCTAGTATCTAAAATTTTAGTAGGCAAGTTTATTTTAAGTACAGCCCCAGTTTTTTGATAGGTCATCTATCTATGTCTAGACAGAAAGAAAAGAAGATGCCTCCTTTATAATTATATTTGTACATCAAAGGAAAAGTTTAATGTACTTTTGCCACCATAAAGGAAAAATTAAAATACTGCTAATTTCCACAAAAACTTCTAAGTATTCTCTCAAAGTCACACTCATTTGATTTAAAGAATTACTGACTTGTTATCCTAAACAAGAAATCACATTCAACTTTTATTGATGTTTTCTATCTGAAGTGTGTCATGCAATATTGTAATTTATCTCATAAATCTACTAGAGTGTGATCAAATCCTATCAACTCTGATTGGCATAAATTTGAAGCAATGAAGCAATCACATCTGTTAACTAGCTCCAGCTCTCTAGAAAACATTTTGAAAGTTTGTACAATAACATAATTATATGTATATATATTTTCTTCTATGAGACCTTTCTGCACTTGAGTTAAGCTATTCATACAAATGCCCATGTGTACTGAGTTCAGTGTAACCGAATTGAGGAATGGAATGGGGACAAGATGAGAAAGGAAACAGAAGAAAGGGGGGTTTTGTAGGAACAGAGATGGAGGTGTGAACTTCATAAAATTATTTTAATAAAATTCAAAATCAACTGCAAAGTCTCAAGATAGAGCGGCGTCAATTCTTCCTTACAAATCTGGTTAGATCAGAGCCGGTACACTGGTACATATAACAGCTTGAAACACAGGGAATCCACGACAGATAAACCCCTCAGGACCAATAATGAGAGTAGAGATACCAGGAGAGGAAGAGGAAGGTGGGGGGAGGAAGAGGAAACAGAAAAAGTGGGCAAAGGGATGGTCAGTATAAGACATGAAAAATAGGCTGAGCCCCGGTGGTGCAGTGGTTGTGTGCAGGACTGCAGCCCACTGGGTTGGTGGTTCAAATCCAGCAGGAGCAAGGCTGGGCCTCCTACTTCCACCAGAGGGCAGTGATGCCAAAACAACAACAACAACAACAACAACAACAAAGACATGAAAAATAATCATTTATCAATTACCAAGGAATTATGCCAGAGGGAAGACAGGGGAAGAGGAACAATGAGCGGACATCAAGGGCTCAAGTAGAAAGAAAATGTTTTGAAAATGATGATGGCAACATATGTACAAATATGCTTGACACAATGGATGTATAAATGGATTATGATATGAGCTGTAAGAGGCCCCAATAAAATTAATAATAATAATAAAGAGGTAGAGGGGGACTAAGTCCATTTAAAGTTAAAAATATACCATATCTAACTCTTCTAAAACTGTACTTGGAAAAATTATGAATATCAAATTTAAATAATATACAAGAACATAAAACAATTGAAATCACACTTTATAAAGCAAGAGTATTCACTGTACAGAAAAATATTACCATCTCCTTTTGTGTGTGTGTGTAAAACACTAACTTTTAATACTTGACTGATTTCATGAAAGCATGACAGTAACAGAATAAAAAATCTGTCAAAAATGCATCAAAATCAATTCCATGTAGTTTAAAAAATATTTATAATAAGTAAGCAAACTTTAAGATGGTAATAACAAAGTCTTAAAAATACTGGGCAACAAGTTAAAAAGAGGGATTAATAATTAGTTATATATGGCAAATAAAAAAATTACTATTATTGAGACAATTCAGACTCAGCAACTCTACAGAATAGGCAAGAACTGCCTTTTGGGTTTCAAAGACTACAAATCTTTATGAAGGTATACAGCCTCAACTTTCTCCCATGGAGTGGCTAGTGGTTTTGAACTGCTGACCATGCAGATAGAAGCCCAACTAGTAATCCAGGAGAGAATTCAAAATCCTAATGAAAAACAATGATTTAAAGATTAATGGAATTTCCCCACAATCTTTTAAAAGCCTCTTCATATAATACTGTAGCATTTTTTTCTATTTAATTATGTTGACACTCTTTACAGGTATATACGAGAAGGCTTCAAAATTGCAAAAATAAAATTACAAGATAATAGGATTTTTCCATGAGTTCTTTTTAAAGAACCCTCCAATGTTGTTTCTCATGCTGGAAAGATTCCTGAGAGGACACCTTCCTGAAAGTGAATACTTCTTTAACATAGGAATCACAGGTTTGTATGCATAAGTTATTCTGGGTTGACTAGAGAAACAATTCCAGAGATGCTTATATATACAAGAAAGAGTTTTATAAAAGAGCAATTCTATATTGAGAAAACATCCCAGCCCAACCCAGAACAAGTCCGTAAGACCTATATTAGCCCATATGTCCATACCAGTCTATAAGTTTCTCTTCAGAATCAAGCAACACATGCAATGATGCCAAATGCAAGAAAAACACAATTTTGTGGATCCAGTGGTGGTAGAAGCATCTCAGCACTGCTGTGGGTCTCCACATGGCTCCTCCAGCTCGAGCTCTGGCTCCCTCAGCGTAGGTCCAGGTTGGCTTGTCAACAGGAATGTGTCACAAGGAGACACTCAGAGAGTGAGCTATTCATCTTCTCTGCGCCTCCAAATGAGGTCATCAAATAACCTGTCATATACCACTTGGGTTCCCACACATTCCTTAGTACACTTAAAAGTACTGGTTCCATTTGTTTACTTTTTAATATGTTGGAGCTTAATTCCTAATTTAACACTTTAAGAAAGATTCCTTTACATGTATAAACTCTCACGAGTGCTTTGTAATTTAGCTTCAACATGAAGATTTCTTTGACTACTTGAAGACAATAAAAGTATGAATATTTTATTAAAATAAGTAAATCTTTGGTGAATATTATTTTTTATCTTTCAGGCACTAATTGAAATGGCATTAAAATAAGGAATCATTTTAATCCCTCTTAGTAAATTGAACTGCTTCTACATATTTTCTATCTCATTTCTATGTTTTATTTGCTTTCACTTAGCAAGCACTATTTTGCATAGAAAATAGGAGTTAAAAAAAAAAAAAGATACTTCATTAGCAACAAGGTCATTCCATCCTGGTGAGTAAGGTTCTCTGTAAGATCTTGGATGGTGAAATGGGAGAACTGAGGGTTCAGGAAGAGTTTTTTGGAGCTGCCAAGAAAAGAGGTAAGGACTGAACTTTACGAGAAAACGCTGGTTCAGTTCAGAACAATGCAACTTCAAACCAAACTCGCACCCATCAAGATGATTTCAGCGCCTGGTGACCCTACAGGGTAGAAGGAAACTGTTACTGTGGGACTGTGAGACTGTAACTTTGCCTCATCTTCTACTAGCACCCACCCCCAACCCCCTGCTGAGCGGCTGGTGTTTTAAACTGCTGACCTTGGGGTTAGTAACCATTGCACCTTCGAGACTCCTCATAGAATAACATGCTGAGTTGAGTTCCTCTTCCTCCTCAAAACCCAGTAAAGTGGTGGTTACATTCTTTAGAAGTATCCTTCACAAGGAAAAATGGTGGAAGTGGAGAGAAAAGCAGACAAGAAAGAGAATTTATTCTACAAGGAGACCCAAAGCATCTTGCCCATAGCCAAGTAACTCATCCCCACACATCACCATATATTCATCATGCTATCCTGGAGGTAAGCATCCAACTAAGAGAACTAAGAGAAGGAAATTAAACGGGGAAGAAAGTAATTCAAGGTCACTTCCCCAAACTGAAGGGCACGAGTCTCCCAAATAAATTGACCCTGGGAAGATTCAGTATAAATAAGAATAAAAACTCCATTCCAATAAATGTTACAGAAAAACTGAGCAAGGAAGACTAAAAAAGCTGCCTGATAAAAACCAGTCATGTACTTTGGAAAGAAAAAGACATCTCCATACCAACTCTGGCTACCAAAAGACTAAGCAGGAAACAAAATCTTCCAAATTCTAAAAAGAAAATACACAATTTAGAATTCCATATTCAACTAAACTATCACAATGAGAATAAGACACTCTCATCCTTCCCTAAGATCGATTCCCATAATATTATAAGAAAATACACTGAGTTGGAATCTCCAGGTAGAGAACAGGTCAATGTTCACTAGCCTGTGATGATATCAAATCACCTACTGTCTTTGAAATACCATTATCACACTGGAATGACTAAACCAGTGATTCTGAACCTGTGGTAGCGACCCCTTTGACTTTGGGGGTCGAACAACCCTTTCCCAGGGGATGCCTGATTCATAACAGTAGCAAAATTACAGTGATGAAGTAGCAACAAAAATAATTTTATGCTTGGGGGCCACCACCCCATGAGGAGCTGTATTAAAGAGCTGTGGCATTAGGACGGTGGAGAACCACTGCTCGAAATGGAAATGGCAGTAGCAATGATGGAGATACTCCAAAAGCCAAGCTCATTGCCACTGAGGAAATTTCACCTCGTTGCAACCCTATGGGACGGAGTGGAACTGCCCCTGTGGGTTTCACACACTAAATCTTTCTCGGAGTAGAAAACCTCATCTTTCTTGAGTGGGGCACACGATGGTTTCAAACTACTCACCTTACAGTTCGCAGCCACAGGTAACCCTTATGCCACCAGGGTTCCTTAATGAGGGTAACAGTAGCCATAATAAATAACATCAGAAGAAACAATTAGAAACCAGTGTTCTGTAGATAAGGATGTGTGGTGTGGTCCTGTAGGGACTAAATGTTCAGCTGCCAACCCCAAATTCCAAATCCACCAGCTTCTCTGGAGTAGAACGATGTGATAGCCTACTTCCATAAAGACTGACAGCCTTGGGAATCCTAGAAGGGGCAGTTCTACTCAATCCGAAAGGGTCAGCATCAGTCCAGCTCAATGGCAATGGGTTCTCTGTCTATGCAAAAAATACCTGCAACATTGGACAGGGTACCTATGACAAATGTCATTCTTCACATGACAGATTCGTCAGTAAACCAAGAGAAAAAGACAGCCAAACTGTCACACTTCCGGATCGCACATGAATTAGAAAAAGTATCACTTAGAAATTAAAACCAGGTATCAATATGGAAACTTTGTAACTGTTTTAACTCATTCTGTGGCTGAAATTAGCTTATTTTATCATTAAACCAGACCACCCCCCACCCCCCCCACCCCCCCGCCATCGAGTCAATTCCAGAGTATAGAGACCAAGTACAAGGTTCCAAATGCTGTAAAGCTTCACGGTGTTGAAAGTTTGATGCTACATAGAGCAGCTGGTGGTTTTGAACCATTGACCTTGTGATTAGTAACTCAACATTTATCTGGCAGCACCACTTTAGATCTCAGTTACTGTATTTTTCAAACCATAAGGCACACTTTTACTTCCTCCAAAGTGGAGGAAAAAGGAGGGTGTGTCTTATGATCCAAAGGTGTGGTACCCCAGAACATTTTAGTATACTGGTACTATTTGGTTCAGAGTATTTTTTTGTTTTCTTGCTCTAATAACGGGGTGTGTCTTTATGGTCAGATGTGTCTTATGGCCTGAAAAATACGGTACATAACCAATAACAAAAATAACAATTAAACCAAAAAAAGGATTTAGATATAAAATTTTCCCTAAAAAAATAAATGTTAACATACCAGTTATCCATTTCAAAGGGCTCATTCCCTCACACTTAAATTGTCAACTTCAGGTATTTTTCAAATTTTAGGCAAAAAACTCCCCACTCTACTTTGACGCCTTTTCAACAAAATAAACTCGCAACTTCTTCAAATATACTTACCAGGGGGGTTTTGTTTGTTTTTAACTAAAAAAAACAGAAGGCATCCCATCATTCATAAATAGAAGAGAATTTGGCAATATGGAATTCCACATGAGCTCTTGGCTTCAATATTTTTCTCAGCGATCAAGATAGAGATTGAAAGAATCAGTAGAGCAATGAGTTGGTATAGCTACTAAGAATAGGTCCACATTTCTAGTGCAATGGCTCAATCCTATCAAGTCCGCTCTTCCTTGCTTTCTCTTTACTATTTTCAAATGCAATTCAGAGATAACAAAATATGACTGTACATAGCATCCCCCCAAAAAAATCAACAAGCAAAAGGGGGAGGGGGGCTAAGGGAAAGGAGGTTGAAGTGGCTAACCAAGAAACTAAAGAAGATTTACCTGCCAACTACAGAGAAACGAAAAATGAGGCGATTCTAGCTTCTGATGAAGCAGGAGGAAAAGAAGTCAAGTCTGATTAATGTTTCTCTACCATGTCTTTCTCAGTAGACCCTGCTATCTCTCTTCTTATACAACCCAAAGGAATAGTTTTATCCACAATTTTGTAAGTGCAAGGTTTCCTTGTACCTCTAAAAACATTTTGAAGATGGGGAGAGCCCACTGCATTCCTTTTTTTTTTTTTAAGTGTGGATGCTTTTTCTTAAGATATGAAATCCTTTACTGGTGGATTTTGTTTGTTTGTTTCTTGATGCAATCAGGAAATCATGAGATATTGAATAGTGAGAAGATTTCACTTCTTTGAGGCAACATAACTTTCCATGGGACAATGACTTGGGAGTTTGTGTCCCGAAGACAGAATAATACTTGACTGAGCATTTGAAATTCTGCTTTCGTGTCGTTGCGTTTTATCAGAACTGTAACGTAAAACAATTCCTTCATCATGGCTCCCCTGTCAGAACTATGCAGATTAGGTAACACGTGTAGTTATGGTAGTCCAGTGTTCCTGGTAACTTTGTTAAGTGCTATGACAAGATCGAACTTTTGAGTGTGTAGTGTATAACTTTAAATTGTGAACTAGTAGGACTTCTGATGTTACAGCTTTTCAGCATTTGAAGATGTTGGTACTTGAAATCTTCCTATGGAAAATGAACCTCCAAACATTAAGCAGAAAAGTCACTAGAATTTAGGAAATAATTATAACTAAGTGCCATTTTAGAATATTGATAGATTCATTATGAATTGTGTCAAAGGGTTCATAATGTCTTTGTACTGATCCTCAAAACCACCAATAAAATAGGGAAAAGATAGAGTAAAATGCTTATTTCTTTATATAACAGCAGGAGAATATCTATCTATCTATCTATCTATCATCTATCTATCTATCTATCTATCTATCTACCTATCTATTATTAGTGTCCTGGTTTTGTTTTTCTAGTAAAGTGACCAGATTTTAACATTGGTAAAGTGGGACACCATTGACTGGGGTTGGGGGTGGGGTGGGGATGTTAGAGGGGGTCTATTCCCTTCCCATTCTCCTGCTGTTCTCTAGCTTGTCATGCATTCTTTTCCAAAAATTGGGACTTTTTAAAAATGCCGCAGGGCCCGGGAAAATTTGTTTGAAATCGGGACTGTCCCGCCACTTTATTTTCTAAAGAACCCTGTTTAACACATATTCTTTATGTATGTAGGTAAACCTAAAGTTTACGAATATAAGAAAATAATAAATAAAATTAAGAATTAAAACTTCAAGACAAATTACTGGCTGTTAACATAGAGAAAATGATGAAATGTTATATTAATGCAACTGTTATTTTTGTTACATGCAAAAGAATTGGTTCTGATTCACAGTGACCCTAACTATATACAAAGGAAGAAGAAAATACTGTCTGGTCTTGCACCATTCCCAAAACTGGAAGTTAAAGCCGACTGTTACAACCCCTGTCAATCAACTTCTTTGATGATCTTCCTCTTTTTCTCTGATCTTCTATCTTACCCAGTGATATCCTTCTCCAAGGACACAGTGTTCCTGATAACATGTTCCACAGTACTCAAGGTGAAGACCTTTAAACACCTTAAAGAGACCTTTTACAACAGACTTACCAGAGGCAATTATTTCCTGACTGCTGCTTCTGACAGGTCACTGGATTAGGGATTAAAGACGGTGATCCTCCCAAATGCCCACCCTAGCAGAAATCATCTGGCAGGGACACAATAGAGCGGTTGCAAAGAAATCAGGTACACTAATTTAAAAACCTATTGGAAAATCCAGGACTGAGCATGCTCAGACCCAAGTGACCTAGGCCCAGGTGGGAGGTCCACCTGGGCACACAGACTAGGCTCCACCGAGGGCATGCATGTCAAATTGGCTTTGGCTAAGAACTATTTTCTTCAAAACAATTTTTTCTATTTTCATTTTATTTCAGAGTATTGTGGGCCACAAAAAATTACCTTGGAGGTCACATGCAGCCTGTGGGTTCCCAGGTTGACACCCCTGATCTAAGGGATCAGTGATAAGACATAACACAGGTGCACCTAACTCAGTCAATAAGGTCCGCCCAATACTCCAACCTCACCCCCTCCAGTTATGCAGGGTAGGGGATAAAGGCAGGCCCAAGGCCGTTTCCTGCTCTTGATTTTGCACTCATGCTCTGCTCTGGTATTCTTTACACATAGTTTTACATGCCCTTGTACATTTCCCAGAAATAGTGTGTATTTTTAAGACTCTAATTCCCACAGGTATACCAGCTCAGAAACACTTCTAAGGGTGCTTACAGGGAATTAAAAAAAAAATTAGTCCTAACAGTTCGGTCATTTCTCCATATATCAAGATGTAGCTTACTGGTCTAGCTGTAGGAATCATAATTTTCTTCACCTTGATGTGCAATCCATAATGCAGACAATAGTCTTTGTTCATCGGTATGTGCTTCAAATCCTCCTCGTTTGTATCAGGTGTTTGTCATCTATATATCAGAGGCCTTTCTCATCAGTTTCCTTCAAATCCTGAGTAGTGCTCTTCTGTACAGAGTCCACCTCAGACGACTTGCTCAGCATATAAAGTAAGTAAGCATTTGTACATATTATCTCTGCAAGTCTAGCTAAATAGGATAGGCTGGATGAGTAAACTGGAGGAGAAAACAATGGGATTGATGGTTCCAAGGGGACATGGGAGAGGGGGAGGTGGGGAAAAGGAGGTGGTGTTGACCAAGGCAGGGACAAGGGAACAACAAGCGATCCAAAATCAGTGGCAAGGTGGGTGTGAGAGGCCTGATAGGGATTGATCAAAAGTACTGTAACAGAGAGAAATTACTGAAACCCAAATGAAAGCTGAGCATGATAGTAGGACAAGAGGAAAGTAAAAGGAAATAGAGGAAAGAAATAGGAGGCAAAGGATATTTATAGGGGTCTACATACAGGCATGTACATAGGTAAATATATTTATATATGATGATGGGGAAATAGATCTATGTGCATATACTTATAGGGTTAGTATAAAGGCAGCAGATGAACATTAGTCCTCCACTCAAATTCTTCCTCAATGCAGGAACACTTTGATCTATTAAATTGGCATTCAATGATGCTCACCTTCCCGACACAATCACTGAAAACAAATGTGTACATGAGCAAAAGTGGTAAAGAAAGCTGATGGTGCCTGGTTATAAAAAGATATAGCGCCTGGGTTCTTAAAGGCTTGAAGGTAAACAAACAGCCATCTAGCTCAGAAGTAACAAAGCCCACATGGAAGAAACACACCAGCCTGTGTAACCATGAGGTGTCAAAGGAATCAGGTATCAAAGAACCAAAATTTGTATCATTAAAAATGAGGGGGAGTACAGATTGTGGAACCAAAGCACATCTGTAGCTAAAGCAACATCCCCTTACAGAAGGTTTGCAGGGAATAGACAAGCCAGTCTGGGTGCAATGATGAAATATGCAACTTTCCTCCAGTTCTTAAATGCTTCCTTCGCCCCGCTCCCCACCCCCCGCATTATCATGATCCCAGTTCTACCTTGCAAATTCAGCTAGACCAGAGGATGTACATCAGTACAGATAGGAACCAGAAACATGAGGAATCCAGGACAGATGATCCCTTCAGGACCAGTGGTAAGAGTGGCAATACTGGGAGGGGGGAGGGGGGAGGACTGATTAAAAGGATCTACGTATAATCTCCTCCTTGGGGTACAGACAACAGGGAAGTGGGTGAAGGGAGACATTGGACAGTATATGATATGACAAAATAATGATAATTTATAAACTGTCTAGGGTTCATGAGGGAGGAGATAGTGGGGAGGAAGAGGGAAATATGAGGAGCTAATACCTGGGGTTTAAGTGGAAGGGGGATGTTTTGAGAATGATGGTGGCAAAGGGTGTACATATGTACTTTGCATACAATGGATGGATGGATGGATTGTGTTAAGAGTTATATGAATCCCCAATAAAATGATTAAGAAATAAATAAGTAAGTAAGTATTAGACTAAGTCTACAACCTCGACATATACCTTTCCTGATTTGAAACTACATAGTATCCCCTCATACTATTCAGAGGCTGCCCCTGGATCAGCGTACAGGTTCCACATCAGCCCAAGACCTCTTTAAGAAACTGAAGAGCAAGGAGATGACTTTGAGGATGAAAGGTGTGCAGGGCCCAAGCCATGCTTTTCAATCATCTCACATTTCAATCATTTCATATGCACATGAGTGTTGGTGAAAGCAGAAGACTGAAGAAAATGGCTGCATTTTCATTACAGTACTGGCCAAGAACATTGAAAGGAGAGTGGACTGCCAAAATAAAAAGCAAATCTCTCTTAGAAAAAGTGGAGCAAAATTGCTCCATAGAGGTAAGGATGGTGAGAATTGTCTCATGCATGTAAGGAAAAAACAGGCCCTGAAGAAAGACATCATGCTCAGTAAAGCAGAGGGACAGCGAAAGAGAGGAATACCACAACAACGTGGGTTGACACAGTGACTGCAAGAAGAGGTTCAAACGTAGCTACTATTGTAAGGGACCACATTGTAAGAATGGCGGAGAAGAGGACCGTGTCTGGTTCTGTGGTACATAGGGTCGCTATGAGTTGGCACCCACTTGCCGGCCCCTAACAACAACAACAACAACAACAACAACAACAACATTAGTCATAGTCTCTGTAACTCCCACCAAAAGACCTTTTCCTGTTGGGTCTGGCTAAGAGAAGATGGGGGAAATTGTTGAAAAGGATTCCAATGGAAAAACTTTCTAACAGGAGTCATCATGATTGCAACCCTGCTGCATGTGAATCCAGACATATTGGAAGCAGGCAGGGAAGAGGGAGTGGTAGACTTTAGTTAAATCTCAGTACTAGTGAGAAGCAGAAGTGCAGTGCATCCTCTAGACCTTGAGATCCATGCAGAGCGAATCTCTGGTCCAGGGGCCAGAGCACGAGACAAAACAGGGGACTTGCCAGCCCACAGAGCAGGTAGAGCTGAGTGCTTGGGGCCGGGAAGCCAACTTGAGGAGTGGTATGCTTCTGGGCATTGAGTTGGGAGAGGTGAGTTTGCCAATCTATGGAGCTGGAGTGGTTAGTCTCTTAAAATATGAGCACAGTAACCCAAATCATAAGTAATCTACAAAATGAATGAGGTGGGGAGAAACCTTTGGTTTTACATGGCATTTGGCTGTACTTTTACTTGTCATAATCATAAAGGAGCTAGTCTCAGGACCAACACTTAAGCGGTGTTATTACTCTTACAACCATGTGCTAAGTATTTTGGGAAATGCTTCATCTGTGACAAACTCAAGTCAGAATACGCAGACAGCTCTTACTTATCTTAGCAAGCATAATAGGTATTTCTAAACAAAAGAATTCTGATGTTACAATATGAATTAGTAAGATACATCACCTAAGAAGTTTCCTTACGTTTTTTTTTCATACACATTCAGATGAACACTGGTTATCTAGTTCAACTTAACAAATCAACTATACTCCAAATGTAAATGAACTATAAAAAATAAAATATCAGAATCTAAGTATGACACTAATTAACATACTATGCCAATGCCAGATAAATACCAGCAGAGAATTTAAAGGAAAACTACACCAAATAGCCTGCCAAACACCTTTAAGCTACCCTGTCCTAGAAATCTTATTTTTCCTCAAAGAACTTTGCCAAGAAAAAATAGCTGTTTTCAACAAATTTTGGCAAAATTACCAACTTCTCCAACATATATGGTAGATGACAACTCTTAAAGAGCAGGTCAATCACTAGTTCACACACATGAAGTGATTATTTCTAAAGCCAGAATAAATGGAATTAAGTTTTCAGTACAATATCATAAACATCATCAATTAGAAGATTTACAAAAGAAAACTAACACAAAATCCTAAAAGGCCATATGAAGAAAAATTGTTGAATAATTCACTAAACTAAAATCAACATTTCCATACTTATTTTTCTGTTGCCAACTGAATCCTCTAACTTTCACCTTCTGACTAGTTAAAAAAGAAGCAAGGCATTAGAGTCACACACTATAAACATTACAGCCGTAAATCGCCTTCGTTGGCCAATAAAAAGACATAAATCTTGGACATGGGAGAAGTTATTTCTATCTTAAAAGAAAAGCATCTTTAAAGATATTACATGTAAATGAAGAATTCTACTAAACACATAATATGCAAATATACAAGAGTATTAGGAATCACTCAATAAAAAAACTGAGACATTACGGAGGTGACCATAAGTCCCAATTTGCTGAAGAGCCCTTGTTTAGATCGACTCTGTTGGTCTAATGACAACCTTTTACTCTCAAAACTGACCTGGACTGGAAGATAAATTATATGATCATCCTATCTATTATGGTATTTCATAGTGCCTAACTGATATCTTGGGGAATTCAATGTTGTACTGGTAATTTATATGAAACACCTCTCAGTTTAAAAACTAAGAATTCACATAGGACCTGTCATCTACGTGTGTGTGGCTACAATGACACTCATACTGACATCCCCCACACGCTGCTATTGCTTCCCTCTAACTACACCTTGTGCTGCCACCGCTGTCAGTGGTTAAGGACCAGGAGTCAGAACTCCCTTTGTCTTCAGGGAATAGCAGAGTTAGAAAGATCTTTTATTCTTAGTCTCAAAACAAATTCACAACCACTTCTCTTACTCAGTGGCTTCCCTGAATCATCTTGATAATTACATTTACCTATATAAAATTGTAACTGGTAACTTGTCCTTTTTATACACATGTTAAAGCACTTAACGCTATTAAACAGTATTATTTATAGTTAATTTAATAGTATGTTTGTGTGGTCACTGTTATAAGAACTTAAGTATTAGGCAATTTTTTTAAACAAGCATCTATCTGTCTCAACCTGATAATAACATTGGGTTTTTGTTATTAATAAGATTTGAATTGGCACAGAGCCCTGGAAATTGCCTTGAGTTTAAGGATCAAATGATCTGACCTGAGTATTGAGCACTGACCAGGTAAACCTCATCTTCGTGAAGTACAAATCCTCTTTTGTGAGTAATACTGCTTAGCTACACAAAGTTACAAGAGTACCCCAGAAAATACAAAGTACACCCACTGGTTAAGAAAGGTGACTAAGTATTAAGCAATATGAATGGACTTAGTGAATTAAACTTACAAGATATAAACAACTATACACTACATGCACACATACATTTGTGGTTAACAACCTTTATTATGCCAGCTAAGCATATAAAATGAATAAAAAGATTCTTAAGTCAGACGGAGTTCTGACCCCAACTCTGCAACTTACCCTGAGCTGTGATGTGATGAGCAAGTTACTTAACAATACTACGTCTCAGTTTACTCATCTATAAATGCAGTGAATGCCACTGTGAAGACTATTATGTAATCCCAAGCAATATGTCTGCTTTATCCCCAGCATTTGTCTGTCAGTTTGTCGCACTGTGGTGGCTTCTGTGCTGCTGTGATCCTGGAAGCTATGCCATGGCGTATAAAATACCAGCAGGGTCACTCAATGTGAACATGTTTCAGCAGAGCTGGAAGATCAAGTACAAACTACAAAGAAGGAATAGCTGTCCACTTCAGGGAATTAGCTGCTGAAAACCTTATACATCATCAAAACATGGTCAGATACTGAAGTCTAATGAATAGAAGCAAAATATTATCAGAGAGAGAACCAGAAGATAAGCCCCTAAAGGCAGAAGACCCTCAAAATATGTCTAAGAAAAGTTGCCTTTTCAAAGTAGAGTTGAACATAATGACATGGATGGAGTAAAGCTTGTGGAATAAAAACCTTTGGGACCTTAATGTGCTGATGGAGAACTTCACAAAACAAGAATAAACAGCTATTAAAATATATTAATAACTAGAATTTAAAATATATGAAATATGGGTCTAGAAAAAAATTGAAGGTCATCAAAAATGAAATGGAATGCATAAATATCAATGTTCTAGGAGTTTGCTGAAATGGACTGGTATTGGCCTTTTTTAAAATAGTTTTATAGGGTTAGGGTTAGGAAAAAATAAATAAATAAAAATAGCTTTATTAGAAGCTCCTACATCTCTTATCACAAACATTCACCCAGTTTTGCATATATGCTGCCTTTGTATATACGCTGCCAGCATTTTGAAAACATTCTCTTCCCACTTGAGCCTCTGATATCAATTCCCCATTGCTTCCCCTCCTTCCCCTGCCCATACTCCCTGATGAACCCTTGATAAGTTATAGATTATTATTTCCATACTCATATCATCTCCCATCACCCCACACCCATTTTTTCATTATCCATTCCCCTGGGAGGGGGTTCTAGATTGATCCTTTTTCCTCCCACCCTCCCCTAATCTTTCTGGTATCTCTCCTCTCATTATTGGCCCCGAGGGGTTTATCTATCCTGGAGTCCCTGTGTTGCAGGCTCTTCTCTGTAGCTGTATCCATGCTCTGGTCTAATCTGATTTGTAAGGTAGATTTGAGATCATGATAGTGGGGTGAAGGAAGCACTAAAGAACTGAAGGAAAGTTGTGTGTTTCATCGGTGCTATACTGCACCCTGACTGGCTTATTTCTTCCCTATGACCCCTTTGAGGGGATGTCCAACTGTCCACAGAAGGGGCACTGGTTTCCAGTCCCTGCCCCTCCCCACCCCTTCACATTCACATTGGGTATGATTTTGTTCCAAGTCTTAGATATCTGATACCTGATCCCAGGTATTGGCCATTTTGATTCAGAAAGTTATATGGTTGACTAGACTGGGAAATGAAATAATCAAGAGGAATGGTAAATGATGTATCATGAAATAGAGTATTTGTGATAAAATTAAATCTAAAAAAATTAAGTCTATTCATATTTAAAGATATCTATAACAATACAACAATCATTTGAACTTATGCACCAACCACCAATGTTAGTGATCAAGTAATTGAAAAATTCTACCAAAGTCTTCAGCCTGAAACATGCAATCAAGATGTACTGATAGTTCTTGGCCATTGGGATGCAAAAGTTAGACACAAAGAAGGTAGTTCAAAAATATGGTCTTGGTGATAGAAATGAAGATTATGTGATAGAATTGGAAAGACCAATAATTTCTTCATTGCAAATGCCTTTTTTCAAAAACCCTAATGGTGACTGTATACATGAACTTCTCCATAGGAAATACACAGAAATCCAACTGACTACATCTATGGGAAAAGTTTAGCATCAGCAGCTAAAAATAGGCCACGGATTGAGTGTAGAATAGATCATTAATTGCTCATATCTAAGTTCATGTTGAAGCTGGAGAAAATTAAAATAAATTTACAAGAGCCAAAATATGACTTTGAAGTATTGTACCAATTGAATTTCAAGAAAATCTCAGGAAGAGTTTTGCTGCATTGAAATTCTCCTCCTGTTGAGCTGCTTGGAAGATATCAAAAGCAACATTCATGAAGAAAGCAAAGGGTCACTAAGAATACAGAAAAGTCGATCAAAGTGAATCTCAAAAGACATTCTGAAACTTGCTCTTAATCGTAGAATAACTAAGACGAATAAACGAAATGATGAAGTCAGAGATGGAAAAAAATTTCAGAAGGCCTCTGGAGAAGACATCGTCAAATATTATAATGAAATGTGTAAATACCTAGAGTTAGAAAACCAAAAAGAAAGAACATATTAGATGTATCTTAAAATAGAAGAACTCAAGAAAAAATTCAAACCTTGCATTAAAATATTGAATCATTCTATGAACAAAACAGTGAATGATGCAGTAAGCATCAGACAAAGAAAGATAGAAAGAACACACCAACTCACTATACCAAAAAACTAGTCAACATTCCACTATTTCAAATGGGAGTATATGAACAAGAATCAATGGTGCTGAAGGAAGTTCAAGCTGCATTGAAGGCATTAGCCAAAATCAAGGTTCCAAGAACTGGTGAAATACCAATTAAAATGTAGCAAACTAAGGACAGCATTAAGACAAATGAGAATTCCAGAATACCTTATTGTGCTCTTGAAGAACTTGTACATGAATCAAGAGGCAGTTCTACAAACAGGACAGAGAAATACTGCATGGTTTAGGGTTAGGAAAGGGATGAGTCAAGGTTCTTTCATATCAATGTACATATATAAACTGCATGCTATGCTGAATCAGAGGAGCTGTATTATATTAAGAATAAGACATCAGGATCGAGGGAAGGCTTGTTAACACGCTGCAGCAAGTGACACAACTTTGCTTGCTGAAAGTGAGCATGACTTGAATCACTTACTGATGAACATCAAGGATGGAAGCCTTCAGTGTGGATTACAGCCCAATGTAAATAAGATAAAAATCCCCACTGGACCAGTAGATAACATCATGATAAACGGTGAAAAAGTTGAAGTTGTCAAGGATTCTGTCTTTCTTGGATCCACAATCAAGGCAATAGTCAAGAGATCAAATGATGCACTGCACTGCATGAATCTGACAAAACTTCTTTCAAGTATTGAATAGCTAGAGAGTTACTCTGAAAACACCATGACTTGGTGTTTAGCCAAGTCACCTTAGTCCTCAATCACCTCATACATTTGTGAAAGTTGGATCCTGCACAAGGAAGATCAAAGAAGAACCAATGTATTTGAATATAGTGCTGCGGAAGAATACTCCAAGTACCGTGAACTAACAAAAGATAAAACAAATCTGACTTGGAAGAAGTATGTCCTGAATGTTTCTTAGAAACAAGGCTAGCAAGACTTCCTTCATGTACTTAAGGCATTACCAGGAGTGACCAGTCCCTGGAGAAGGACATCACGCCGGTAAAGGAGAGAAGCAGCAAAAAAGAGTAAAGCCTCCAACAAGATGGAGTAACACAGAGGCTACACGACTGAGCTCAAACCTACACGAACAATTGTGAGGATGGTAGAGGGCAGGGTAGTGCTTCTCTCCACTGTTCTTGGGGCTCAATGAGTTGGAAGCAACTGCCTGGCACCTGACCACATAGAGGATACTGTGGCAGTCATGTGCTTATGTCAATTTCATGATTGAGATGTAGGGGTGGAGGCTAGTCTGTTAATCCGGAGATAGCCAGAGAGTAGCCAATGAGACTTCTGTGTGGGCATGGCTTTCTCCTGAGACTTCTGGGAAATCTCACAGTATTTCCCTCGTGGAGATCAGAGTTGTTGGGAGGCAGTCCCGGGGACAACAAACTACAGACAAGACATGATGGAAGGGTCCCAGGAGTTGGAGGAAAAGTCACATGGCCTTACCCTGATGGAACCAGATCTTGGAAGCTGGAGAAGCCTCATGGAGAGGCTAGCCAGCGCTGAGTTGTTTCTATCATCACTGGATGCTGTTAACAGACCCTGAGCCCCAGAATCGAGGAGCCATGGGGAGACCCCTGCTGGCACTGGGATTCTGCACCCACTGACCTGTGACTTCGTGAGTCAGAAGGAGATTTTGTAGACTGCTATCAGGCATATGGGCTAATATTGGATTTATGACTGAACTGGGCTGTGTTGAGATGCTTCTCAATGTTCCATTCCTCTTGTACATAAACCTTACCCTTATATCCATATGTGTGTCTATGAATTTGTTTCTCTAGTCTACCTGGACTGACACAGATACTGTGGCTGTATATGTGTCCAGTGCTAGCTATTATGATTTTTAAAAAACAACAACTCACTACCATCTCATTGAGGCCAATTCATAGTGGCCCAGTAGGACAGTGTAGAACTGGACCTCTGAATTTCTCAGACTGTAACACGTTAGGGGGTAGAAGCTCCATCCTTTTTTAGCCGAGACTGGTGTTTTGAACTGCCCTCTTTGCAGTTTGCAACCAACTCATAATCACTCTACCATATATATTAATATTTAAAATGCACTTTAATGTCAAGTGAAATTTTCAAAGATATGACCATCTGTGTGTGTTTTGTGTATGTCTGTGTACAGATATATGTGTATGTGTGTCCACCAGTGAAAGCACACTTGGACGATTCAATGAGTATTTCCCAAATACATGTTAATAAATGTGAGTTGGGTAAGTTACCATGACAACTAATACTTATTCAACATGAGAGGAGGCAGGCTTCTTCTTCAAAAGAAGTCTATATTGGCAGACGGAAGCTTCCTTTGCAATAAAATCCCTTATCTAATGGTATTTGTGGTTGATCATCTCAGGGAAGAGAAAAGTCACAAATATGTATAACACACACATTTTTAAAGCCATGTACATAAATCAAAGGAAACCACTTCTCTTAAGGCAAGCATATGAAGATACTAAAGCAGCATTCCAATTAAATATTCATATATTCAATATTTCAAAATAAGAAATTTGGGTATACACATGCATAATTTACAATTCTATAGTGAAACCTGTCTACAGAGGCCATTTTCACTATATTTCAATAGCATCCCAACTGGAAATGTACAGCAAGGCTTCTCTCTGAAGCATTACAAGCGTGAAGCACAGGGTATTGTACTGCAAGCAAACGTAGAAGAAGGACCCTGTTGAGCACATGGCCTTCTTTTACTCAAATGATTGCTGTAACCTATTCTTTAAATGTCTTCCACAAGAGAATCCTACTCACTGTGCTACTTTAGGAAATAGTCGGAGAATAGAAAAAGTGATCTGATAGAGGGTGAAAATGCAGGTTTGACATTAGAAATTATGACTTTAAGGCAGAAAATCTGTACCTTGCCGGTGTAAAGATTCTTGCCCACTTTACTTCCCTAAAATAAACGCTGTCAAATTTTCCATAGGATACATGGGATGAACTACGACATGATGATGGCTATGAAAATCTATAAATAAACATCACACTCTTTTCCAAATAGACATATAATGGGGAATTTTAAAAACAAAACCTGTATCAGTGATTTTTATATCTCAGGGAACCAAATTTAAATTGGGCTGCATTTTGAAAGTCTCTGAACTTTCCTAGAAATGTTTTAGTAGTAAAATAAATGTACCACAAAACAGCACATCCAAGACACCATAGTTTATTCTTAAACAAGGAGCATACACTTGATCTTCTGAGACACAAAGGATGACGTTGACTAAGACTTACATAGTCAACCTCAGTTTACAGACAACAGGCTTTATAATCAATTTGTAAGCAACCGTACGATGAATATACATACAACACACAAACATTCTGTCCTTGGTAACCCTAAACAGTTATATTTAAAGTAAAAAAAGCATAAATGAAATTTTATCTCTATCATAAATTATAAGGGGAAAAAAATCCTTGGGCATTGCAATGAATATACTTTTGCCTTAGAGCTAATACTTTAATTTTCAAGAACCACAAAGAAAAAAAATCAAAACTAGTCAGTAACAATGCAGCGTCTAAAAGCAATAAACTCAAAATTAAGTTATAAATAATTTAAAGCATGTCATGAAGATGTATTAATAATTCATCAGATAAATAATTTACTAAATAATCAAATAAATAAATAATGAAATACATAAATAAATCAGCAAATAAATAATTCCACAAAATAACCTAAACAATAAGTCATGCAAACAAATCACAAACCTACAAAACTACAATGATTTCCTGGACTCTGGTAGTTTTAAATAAGCAAATGTACATAAACTAGATCAATCCATGTTAGAATTAGAAAAAAATTTTCAGTGTTATTGGTAAAATCCTCAGTACATAGGAACACATTTTCAATTTTTAAAAGACTGCACAGGATGCCTTTTCATAAATTATGAACATGATTATAACATATCTTTCTCTGAATTTTACCATATCTTGCCAAACATATTTCCCCCCAATTGGACACTCAAAACATTCTTTAACTTATACTTGTTTTTCAAAGCAAGTACTTACAGTACAATTGTTTTGCAGCCTTTCTGATAGTTTCTTCCTTTCACCAAGTTTTCGAAATTTTTCTGTAAGGAGAGAAAAATAAGAATAGTCTCCATTATTGCCTATGTCATTCCATTCCTTAGTAGAACGTGTTTTTGAATTCTACAAGGTAACACACATGAGGAAGTATCACAGGAGCTGTGAGCCCTGTCACGCTTTTGAGAAGCCTTTGCTTGAACTCAGCCCAAACTTGTGAAAGCCTTCTTCTTTAGCTTTTGGAGCTGGCAGGTAAGCTGTTGCACGTAAACTAGCAGGTAAAGCTCTTGGGATTGCAATGTAAAGACAAAAACTAAGAGGGAAAAAGTGACCAGATAACATTTAATGTTATCGTTCGTTTAGGAACCTCAATCTCCTTGAGATCACAGTGCTACAATTTGAACACCCTTATAGTCTAATTAAAGTATCACACTCAAAAACCTGACTTCCTGTGCACATTTCTTTTTAACATATTTAGATTACCACTCACCCAAGAATTTTCCTTCATTTATTTCAATGAATTTCCAAAGCTACCTTTTCCAGTGGGTGCAATTTCACCAACTTATCGTCAAGAAAACTGAGACTCGATAGGCAATATGAACCACTTCCATCTTCATTAAGCATGCTTGTTGAACTATTTAAAAAAAAACAGCAATCTGAAACTCACTGTTAATTCCAACTCAGGGTGACCCTATGTATAAGGTTTCCAACCCTTTATAAATCTTCACAGAAACAGACTCTTCTCCCCTGTGGAGACGTTGTTGGGTTTGAATTGCTGACTCTGCCTGACACTATCACCAGGATACCTTCACTGAACCTACAGGGGCTCCTTAATTTTGAGACCAGAGTTTTAAAAATATATAGTGAAGTTGAAGACTCGGGATACTGGGTAGAGCAATGGTTCTGAATCAGAGGCAATAATGCCCATCAGGAATTACTCGAGGTCATTTTGGTCGTTCCAATTGGCATTAAGTGGGAAATGCCCAGTCGCTACTAAATACCCCAGCAAGCACAGGTCAGTCAGGCCCCCAAAACAAAGACTCCGGTAGACCAACATGTCAACCGAGCTAAAAGTGAGAAGCAAGCCTGGGGTTAAAGTTAAAAAAAAAAAAAAGAAGAAGAAGAAGAAATAAAGAAAATTAAGAGCACTTACTGTTGCTATTATAAAATTACACAAATTCGTTTCAGGGATGCCGAAACAGAGAAATAGTCATTCAGTCCAATAATTTTATTTACTGACTCTTTTTTTCTGTGCCTAACATTATGTTTGGGGAAATACTCTGAATAAAAATATGCATCTTCATTTACTTCACTAAAGTGATGATTAGTTTTCTTGGGATCAATACGGAAAAAGTAAATCTAGTTACAACTTTTTTAAAATTTCCTATACCAAATCTTTTTCAACAAAGTAAATTTGATAGCATTAAAAGTTAAATTTATGAGTTGACCTCATCTGTATGACTAAGATATTTAACATTAAAAAATTTCACAGGGCTAGAAGGGGTTATACTTAACCAATATAATATACAATCCACAATTTTCCCCTAAAATCTATCAAATGTATTCTGAATAATCTTTGTGATAATTTTGAAAAGCACTTTAGAATTCAATTCAGCCATTTAATTATTAAACGTTTCAAGTTTCAGGACTGATGTAACTTCCCTATCCTTTAAAATGTTTTTTAAATGTTACACCATTTCATCTCTCTATTCTCAAAGTTTACTTCAGTTTTCTTTAATACCAAAAAAAAAAATCCACCAGGTGCAACACTGATTTCTTTATGCTCAAAACACATTACATTGTTATACAGTGGCTTTACACAAAAGTAATAAATGTATCAGATAGGACGAAGTCAAAGATATCTTTATCAATCCAAAAATAATAACCATGATTCATGGATTAAAGAATGTTTCTCTCCCAAGTGAATATCTAGAAGAGGAAATTTCATGTAAGCAATGGTTGATGTGGTAGCTCTATTGTTATCAGAGACAAAATCCCTTCGACCTCTCTGCTCCACTACACACTTTTTCTATTCAAAGTCCATCCATAGTTAGAGAAGGCTTTTACCTAATCAGTCATCCAACTCCGCTTGGCAGAAAGGGAATGAGGGTAAATTAAATAAATTTTTTTAAAAAGCCTGCATGCTCCCTTTTAATTCTCAAACAACCTCTCCATTCATGTCTCAAAAACCTTACCCCGGTTGTGTGACCATGCCCAACTACTTGGGAGGCCAGGAAATGTGGTGTCTTACACAGGCAATAATACCCAGACATAAACTTGCTGTTCTTTTTTACTAAGAAAGGTGAAATGCCTTTTACAGTCAAATGGTGAAGCCTATGATTGTGGAGGTTAGAACTCTCCAAAAATCAAGATTTTTCTTAGAGAGGGTCACTGAAAAGTACATATATTAGTAAAGGAAAAAAAAAAAACTTAAATATCTAGCACTAGGGGAAAGACTGAAAAAATGTTGGGATAGTCTCAGAATAAAATGCTGTGTAATTGCTAAATGTCAATTTTAAGATTCTTACTGCTATAAAGAAGTATTCATAATATTAAATGGAAAAGAATATATTCACAATAAAACCTCAATCTTATATAAATATACATGCACTTATGAACATACTATATGCACACAGTATAGCGCTATATTGTATAGACACATAGCTAAATCTAAATCTATATCATACACACATATATATACATAGAGGGAGAAAGATAGAATGAGCCAAAGGACATAAAAATTAACCAAATGAATTAACCAAATGATACTGGTTATTTAGCTCTGACTATAGGAACTATAATTTTCTCCATACTTTTCATTACTTTCTTATATTTCTACAATGATGGCATATTACGCTTTCAGTTTGTTTGCATGAAAGGTTTTTGCCTAGATGAGGATGCAATCAGGTACTTTATAAATGTAGTTCAATTCAGGCCGGCTTCAGTGTAATTTGATTACTTGGAATTTGCTAACAACAACAAAAACGTAGTGAAAAATATGTAGTTGGAGTATGTTTTTCTCAAATGGTAAAGCATAGATGGTGCAAAGCTATGGTCTCTGTGTCCAAGCTGTATTCAAACATACTACCATTCATGTATCACACTTGGCAGCTCTGCGGGAACCCTCCTAAGTAGAAGTCCCCGCCATCATTCCTAACCGCTTACTCCGACACACGATACCTTTGCTCATCTCACTCTGTGGAACTTATCATTTGTCCTTTTTCCTTCTATAAGTCGACTCACTTACCGTATTTCTCATGTATTTTAAAAAATTTCTAACCTACCATCTACTCTTCTGGATATTTACCGTATATACTCGTGCATAAGTCGAATTTTTCAGCACATTTTTAATGCAGCTTTTGTAGTAAAATTAGGTGCTTTGACTGGTATTCGGGTCAGCTTATACTCAAGTATAAACAGTAGATAAAGTACACAGTGAACAGATGATACCTGTTTGATAGGTTCATACCTATGTGGCATTGTCCTGAAATTTCCAGAGTTATAACTAGGTATACATACAACTGTTATATCAATGTTAGGTTGACTGTCTGCAAATTTTATAATTACCAAGAGAGTCTCATCATTGAGAAAGCTGTGAAAGCTACCCACATTTTCTAGAATGATTTAATTTCTTAAAATTCCAATTACTACCACATTAAAAAAAACAAAAAGCCAGAAACTATGTTAAAACTACTAATAATTGCATGTGAGTGAACAAAACGAGCACGCAAGCAAACAATTAAACAGGAAGCTACATGAATATCCACTTTGCAGAAAGTTATGGATCACCCATGAAAGTTCATGGGGAGCAATCTTCTTTGAATAGTTTTGGACCATTGACCAGGGATGTGAAAAGCCTTGCCCACAGACAGTGTACATCAGGAAGTGAATTATTATTGGTTTGGTTTGGTTTTGGTTTTGTTTTGTTTGGTGGGGGGGGGGGCATCACTGCCCTCTGGTGGGAGTAGGAGACCCAGCCTTGCTCCTGGAAAGCTGCTGCTGGATTTGAACCGCCAACCCAGAGGGCCGCAGTCCCGCACACAACCACTATGCCACCAGGGTTCAGCCCTCAGGAAGTGAGTTATTACATAGTTAGGTTAAAATGTAGTATCTTTATCAATTGTTTTTCTTTTTAATTTGTTCTATTTTTAAGCATTTTTTGCCTTTTCTTAGATTGAAAACAAATATAGCCAATGCCACTGAACAAGTTGTATAGAAATTGTTAACTGAAAATCTAATCTGTTATGTAAACTTTCACCGAAAAACACAATTTTTATAAAAGTGCACGATATGGTCCTTGACCTCTAAAACTGGGTAAGACCCATTGAGAAAATGGCAATTCACAACAAAATATCTGCCTTTGGATTAGGGTGTGGGGTCAAGCACAGCCAGAATACTCCTTAGAACCCAGGTGAATGAGAATCGGTTTCACACAAGCTGTGCATGTTGTCAGACGAGACCAGTCCCTGAGAAAAAGCATCATCGTGCAAGGGAAAGGAGAGGGACGGGGAATAGAGGAAGAACTCTCGAGAAGATGGATTGCCACAGGGCTGAAGCAATTGGGCTAAAATACAGTAACTGCAGGAAGGACACCGAACTGGGCAGTGTTTTCTTCTCCTGCGCATAGGGTTGCTGTCAGGCACAGTCAACTCAGAAGCAACCAACAGTCCAGGCAATAAATAAGAGCTTAAAAACCCAGAAGATGGAAGCTACAGGAGGCAGGGATACTCAGAGACAACTTTCCAAGAGAAACAAAAATCATACAGGATTAAAACAGGGTTCTCAAGCAGGGAAGATGCTACCACCCAGGAGTTAGTTGGCAGTCTGAAGACATTTTGTGGGGTGCTACCAACACAGTGTGGAGGCCAAGGAAGGACTAAATGCCCCAAAACGCACTGCACAGCTTCTATAAGAAAGAACTATCTGGCCTACAAGGTTAGTAGTGCTAGAAGGGCGAGTAGTGAGAGGGAGAGAAGAGACAATATTTAAACAGATGGAATGGCATTAGCAAAAGAATGGGGACTAAAATAATGAATATGACTAAAGAGCAATGAGAAGCAAGATTTAGAGAGCATTAATTATGTGCATATTATAACGAGCCAGGACAAAAAGTCTGACAGACTAAAGAGGGAAAAATCATCATTTGGGGGGCAGCACTGCCCTCTGGTGGGAGTGGGAAGCCCAGTCTTGCTCCTGGAGAGCTGCTGCTGGATTTGAACCGCCAAGCGAGAGGGCCACAGTCCCACACTCAACCACTACGCCACCTGGGCTAAGCCCGAAAATTGTTATTATAATAAGAGAAACATAAGAGAAGCTAAGGCATAAAATAGCGACATAATTGAAACTATAGATGGATTATGGACACTGGTTTCCAGAATTATGGCAGACTAGATGCCTTGACAATACTAGATACAACTCTTAGATACTAAGGTCAGAGGTTACTTTTACAAAGTAAAAGTAGAAACATTAAGAGACAATAGGTAGGAACCAGCTTTCAGCCTGAAACCTGTTTATTTATCCTAAGAGTAAGTGTCTAACACTGGTGAACTTATATGTCTAATTTGATGGCTGTACAATGTTCAAGATTTAAAAATTTTAATCAAGCAAAAAGTTAATTCCTATATAAAGTGGGTAACCAAAGGTTGCACCTTTGAATTAAGAGCTAAAACTGAGATAATCTATTACGAAGTAGGGAATAGCAGGAGGAAATTTCCTGTCTTCATTTTGATAAGAAACACAGAAGGAAAAAGGAGGTTTCTTTGGATTTGTCTTTATTTTGATTTGCTGTTTAATTTTATCATAATTGGAGATTGACAAGATATTCAAAGACATTACAGAGATATCCCATATACTTTTCACTCCATCTCACGTAATTACATCTTACATTGACTAAGATCAAAACCAGGAAACAGATGTCAATTCAAAATGTGTATGTAATTCTGCATCATTTGAGCATGTGTGCAAATTCCTGTACCTCCCCAAATAATGAAGAAACAGAACAATTCCATTAGCATAAAAACTTCTCTACTGCCACCTATGTAGTCACACTCCTCCCATTCCCCACTACTCCTAACTCCCTGAAACCACTATTCTGTTTCCCTCTCTATGATTTTTTCATTTTGAGAATACTACATCAATTCTACTGTGACTATAATCAGAGAGTGGCCCTCACAAAAGTTCTCAGCCTAAATTCATATTGGTACCTAATCCATGTATCATACAATTCAATAGTTCAATC
>PVJH01022504.1:0-36540 GCA_004026705.1 Nesogale talazaci
GCCGCTGGAGCTGGGAGGCCAGGTGCCTGGTGGCCGCCTCGCACTCCTCCACCTGCTCCTCCAGCTGCCACATCTGCCCGGCCTGCTGCTGCCTCTGCCGGGTGGCCGCGCGCACGCCCAGGGCCAGCCCGCTCCAGGCACAGGCCCTCTTCATGTCGTGGGGCAGCAGCCTGTTGTTCAGGACGTCCCGGAGGTGGTCTTCCACCTGCTCCCAGGGCTGCGAGCCGAAGGCTTCGAAGAAGTCTGGGCCCCCGCGGTTACTGCGAATCTCGTCGTTGATAAAGCCGACCACCTCACGGTGGCGGAACCCATTGCTGGGGTCTGTGAGGTCCATGGCCGAGGCCGACCAGGCCGCCGTCAGCCGTCGAACAAGGCGCTGTCCAGCCCCAGGCGAGCCGTCCTTCCCTCACTGACAGACTCCGGCCCAGCTGCTCCCCACACAGGCTCAGGCCCAAAGGAGGGCGGACAGAACTCCCAAAAAGATCCCTCGGGCGGCAAAACCTCTGGGACTGACGCCCCCTGTGGTGGCGGGTGGTGTACGTGAGGGAGCGCACGTAGGCTAGAAATGAATACCGTTTGTCAGTCCTTCGAAGACCACGCCCCCAGCCCCGCCCCCACGACACGCAGGGCGACCTTCCAGGGTGACGCTGGGACGCACGAGGCCTGCCGGGAGCCCCGCCCCTCCATCGACCTCCGCCCGGCCGCGCCACCACGACGGAGCGGTCTGTATCCCACCCCGGTGTGCCCTGTCACCCTTCACCAGCACAGCACACGGCTGCCGACACGTATGTACTCCATGTTCCCAACCCTTCCAGTGCCCGACTGGCTGTGACGAGCGTCCCCTGAGACCCAAGCCCCCAACCTCAAACCAGATGCACTGCCGTTGTGTCCTCGCCGACTCAATGCGACCTCAAGGGACAGGGCAGATGGCCTTCTGGGTTGAGTCGAGAACTCTTAACTAGAATAGGAAGTTTGGTCTTGTTTTCGCGAAGCCCCTGGTTGTTTCCAAACGCTGTCCTGGCCGTGGAGCAAGGCAACGACAGTATGGTGGTCAGAATAAGGAAAGTTCAACATTCATAGGACTAGCATCGCTGTGAGTCGCAATCGACTAGACCACTGTGGGATGGTTTATTGGCTACTGTAGAGCCCACATTCAAATAGCTTATTTCCTTGTAGACTGAGTTTGGCTGCAAACTGTTTGCCTGGTGTAAGAGCCATGTCAGCGTTATAGATTGGGATAATTGTCATACCTTATCAGTATCTGTCCACCTGCAAAAGGTGCTTGCTTGTGTGCCTCCCCTTCCTCCCCTTGACCTTTAGCATTTCTGCAGAGGGCAGGTCAGCTGCTTCGCATACTCTCCTTGGATCTCTGCACGGGGTTTCCTCATGATCCCATTTCCATTACACATTTGGGTACCAACATTGCAAACGTGAAGAAGTATATTCTCAGCGATGTTCTTTGTATTCACCAGAGGTTGAATGATGTCTATGTTGGTTCATGTGATGTTTCTTCACTGTGCAGTTTGTTTGCTTGTTTGTAAATAGTGGGGAATTTGAGGGAAGTTTCCATATTTTTACACAAACAATATACATGATTTTTTTCAGCTATGCCCTTCCCACACCCCTCCCTTCCATTTCCCTAAACCCTGCTCAATTTTCTTATAGCAATGTGTAAAACAGCACAGTATACTGACAAAAATACCTGGGGAGGGCACTATCATGAACCCAATTGTACCTTATAAATCCAGCTAGACCAGAGGATGTACACTGGTACAGATAGGAACTAGAAACACAGGGAATCCAGGAAAGTTGAACCCCCAGGACTAGTGGTGAGAGTGGCGATAGCAGGAGGTTGGAGGGAAGGTGGGGTAGAAAGGGAGAACCGATTTACAACAATCGACATATTTCCCCCTCCCTGGGGACAGACAACAGAAAAGTGAGCGAAGGTGGATGTCTAACAGTGTAAGACATAACAAAATAATAATAATTTATAGATTATCAAGGATGCATGAGGGTGTGTGTGGGGGAGGTAGGGGAAACATGAGGAGCTGATGCCAAGGGTTCAACTAAAAAGCAAATGTTTTCAGAATGATGGTGCTAATGATCATACAAATATGCTTGACACGATGGATGGATGGATGGCTTGTGATGAGTTGAATGAGCCCCCAATGAAATGATTATCTTAAAAGAGGTTATGGGGAGGTTTATTCAAAAAGTAAAAAACCAAACCTACCTGGGGGGGGGGGTCGAGATGCAGTTGGTTAAAAAAGTATGACATCCATGCTATTTGTGTAAAAATACAGTACAAACTATACAAATATCCCATTCATCAAACTTTTATCCCTTTTTGTCACCATTTGTTGATGACTCTCTAACCCAATCAGACATCTTTCATTTATTTGGTGGCAAGTTATTGTAGAAAAGACCTTTCTCTTCTCCTCCATCTAGTTATTGAGATATATATATATATATACATATATATGGCAAACAAAGTCACAATATGACCCACCAAAGAAATATAGCAGCCAAAAATCTGGAAGGAGAGGTTACACCATTTCTCCAGAAAATACTGTTGGTTAATACTTTCAAACTCAGCTCTTTCTCTTCCTGGCTAACAGAACACTTATGTTGCTCAAAAAACAAGGTGGCCAGCCCTATGGGAAGCTTTATGGTTGGTCTCAGCCAATACGACCTGCCATTTTTTTTACAGTCTTAGTGTCATATTCTCGACATATCATACAGTTCAATAGTCCAATCATGAGATATGCAGTTATTATGACAATCAATTTTGGAACATTTGCATCTTTTGTGCACTCATTTTTGTTCAATACCTATCCTCCACCCCACCCTCCACCTCATGCACACTCACACCAAAACCATTCCTGCCATGCGCTGAGGAAATTACTGATCCAGTTACTGCTTTATAGACTTATCTATCCTGGAGTTCATAGAGTAAAAAAACACATACAAAAGAAAAATTCAATGTAAAGAAAAGCAGAAAATATTAAAAACAAGTTCAAAATCACTCACCTTTTAAAAAGAGTTTGGTTTCGGACTGGTAGGCAGCCTCTAAGACAATTCAATCGTTTCTGATAAATGGAGTACGTGGGCTACTCCTTCTGAGATTTGTTTCTAGAAGAACTGTGGTTTCTCCCTTGGGATTTGGCTCTTGTTTTCTGGGATCATTGGGAGCAGTCAGCTCCATGGTTGTGCTGCAGCCCTAGAGAAGTTGGACATAAATCTGAGCCATGTCAGCAATCACTTACATGAGCCTGAAGGTGATTCCTCCCTGGTCAAACCGTCAGAGGGAAACAGAGTCCTAGGCACAGGTAGACTGCCACCTCCTCAGAGGCCCTGGGTCAGATGTACCTGGGGAAGCCATGCCCAGATTCTTGACCAACAGAAACTGAGAGATGAAGACTGTGAGTGTTGTTCATCTCTGTATGTTGGAGTAATTTGTTATTGCACTGCCATTGAGTCTGTTCTGACCCACAACCACCGATGGCGTAGGAGAGAACTGGCCCACGGTGCTTCCAAGGTTGTAAATATTTATAACATACTGCATCATCTTCCTCCTGTCTGAGTGGATTCCAACTGCCGGACATTTACTAAGCAATCCAGTGCTTGAACCACTGTGCCACCATGGGCCCCTAGTTTGACATACAAAAAACATGGCCTAATCAAGCATATTACTCTGTACTGGCCTTTGAGACGGCAGGACATCTGTTAGGGTTTCTAGGAAAATTTTTGGTTTATGATGTCAGAAAAAGGCCAAGGAGAGCATGACTTTCATGCCCAGCTCTTCGCTTCTGTCGGGAAGCCAGTGCAAGGGTGTGTTGACTGGAGCCATTGTCTTTCTTTTGAAACCAGGACATACTTCTGACGGTAGTGTGGGAAATACTGAGAGTCTTTGGGGCACTGAAGATGTAATGGATTTTTTTCACTCTTGAAGTACTTACTATGTGACATGGATTGTCTTAATAAAGAAGAAAAAATCTACTGTGGATTATTCAATTTGGGCTTCAATATCAGATCATCCCTTTTGTATTCAATTGCTTCACTCACTCACTGCCATTAAGCCCATTCCAACTCATAGGGACCCTATAGGACAAAGAAGATCTGCCCCTGCGGGTTTCTGAGACTGAAAGTTTGTATGGAAATGGAACCTTGGCTGGTGGTTCGAACTGTTAACCTAGCGCTTAAGCAGCAGTCAAACGCAAAACAACTCTGCCAGCACCAGAGCCCCTAAAATTTTGCTGAAGATTATCTATCTATCTATCTATCTATCTATCTATCTATCTATCTATCTATCTATTTATTTATTTATTTATTTTGGCATCACTGCCCTCTTGTGGGAGTGGGAGGCCCAGCCTTGCTCCTGGAGAGCTGCTGCTGGATTTGAATCACCATGCCAGTGGGCCGCAGTTCTGCACTCAACCACTACGCCACTGGAGTTCAGCCAAAGATAATTTAAAAATGATTGGGGAAATATATCTACAGGGAGCTGCCAAAAATTCAGGCAGGATTCAGAAGAGGACATAGAATGAGGGATATTATTGCTGATAACACATCAATCTTGCCTAAAAGCAAAAGTATCAGAAAGATGCTGACTTGTGTTTTTCTTGTGTGCTTTTTTATATGCATTTGACTGTCTGGATCATAATCAATTAAGGATACCATTATGAAGAATGAAATTTCAAGAACATTTCATTGTACTCATTCAGAACATATACACAGAATAAGCAAGAGGCCACAGCAAGGGAATACTGCTTGGTTTAAAATCAGAAAAGATATGTGTCAGGGTTGTATCGTTCAATATACATATTCCATTTGTATGCGGAGCACATAATCCTAGAAACTGGATTATTTGAAGAATGCAGCATCTGGTTCGGAGGTAGATTCATTAATGACCTGTGCAGAAGGCACAACTTTGCTGAGAGCAAAAAGGCCATGGGGCACTTGCTGATATAAAAAGGAAAGCCCACAGCATGGATTATAACTCAACATGAAGGATAAAAATAATCCTTTTAAATGGACAGATAGACATCATGATCAAGGGAGAAAAGATTGAAGATGTCAAGGGTTTTGGTTTACTTGGGTCCACAATCAACACTCATGGAAGCCACAGTTAAGAAATTAAATGGCATGGTGTACTGGAACAGTCTGCTGCACAAGACCGCTTCAACGTGTTAGAAACCAAAGATGTCACATTGTGGACTAAAACTCACCTGACCAAGCCACAGGGACTTCAGAAGAGATTGGGCACATTCAGTTTGGCCTGTTTGTGAAGGTGCCACCATATTTTCATCCGCATCATATGTATTTGACAACCAGACAACAAAATATGGAAGACCTAGGAAGCACTTGAACTATGATGTTGGGGAAGAATATTAAAAGTCCCTCCACATCTCCAGAAGAATAAACAAATCTTTCTCAGAAGTAGCCAGTATGGTCCTCAGAAAGCAGGATAAGACTTTGTCTCACGTATTTGGGGCATGCTATCAGGAGAAACCGGCCCTTGGAAAAGTTCGGTAAAGTAGAGGGGAGTGAAAAGGCAAAGGCAAAGACTCTTTACAAGGTGCAAGGGTGACTCAAGCATAATTATGGTGAGGACAAAGTTGGACTGGAACTATTTCCTGATGCTGTAAGCACAGTCCCTAGTAGTGGAAGCCAATCTAAGAGCAATGAAAAAGAGCAGCAATTGAATAAGTATTGCCTGGGGTATTAAAAGTCTTATCCTGCTTTCTGAGGACATTTTTGTGATTCCCTACTTTAAAAATCACAAAAGTGTTTCTTGTGTTGCTGGTCCCAAATTACCAAGATGGATTTAGATATATGAAAATTAAGGAATTTCAAATGCATCATAAAGGAATTTTGTTTTTCACTGTAACTGACATTAAAGAGGCTGTAATGGCAAAGAAGAGAAAATTGAAAGAATAACCAACACTTGATATCAAAGACGCTAGCCAGAAAATGGGGCATATTTTGAAGATACAACAAGAGCAATGATAATGTTGCTACTGGTTTTCTACTGTTACCACATATCATTTTTTAGTTTCCATGGTTGTAAATTTGTTATGAACCAGTGGATGTTCTACCTACTGAAATCTTAAGAAAAAGACTTCACTGCCATTGAGCCCATCTGAATCATGACAAATTTGAACTAGCGCAGTGATTCTGCATTCAGGTGCAACCCGAATGGTCAGCAGTTGAAAAACGCCAGCTGCTCTGTGGCAGAAAGATGAGGCTCTCTGCTCTTAGAAGCGGTTGTGATCTAAGACACTCACAGGGACAGTTCTACCCTGTTCTGCAGGATGCTATGAGTCGACCTCGATTTGATGGCAGTGACTTTGGTTTTGTGTAGGTGTGTGCATTTCTGAGGCTAGAAATCTTCATAGGACCAGAAAGCCTCACCTTTCTCCTAAGGAGTGACTGGAGCCCTCAAACGGCTATGCTTTGAGTTAGCAGCCCAACTCAGGACCCACGAGGGATGAATCGGACTTGATTATTCTCTCAGCAAGGAATATAGAACTCATTCCCCCATGATCAATGGAATATTTACTAAACAAAATTGTAAAGTTGTTTCTCAAAAATATTGTGTATGCATATATATTTTTTGCTAGCCTTTCATAAAGGAATTCTATTATTTTTGTTTTATAGCAAATCAAAAGACCAGTTTTGGCATCATTGGGGGGGGGCTCAAATTGCATTTCTTTTTTTTTTTTGGGGGGGGGGCATCACTGCTCTCCGGTGGTGGGAGTAGGAGGCCCAGCCCCACTGCTGGAATTGAACCTCCGTCCCGGTGGGCCGCAGTCCCGCGCACAACCACTACGCCACCGGGGCTCAGCCTGCATTTCTTTTTTAAAAGTACTTTTATTGGGCGCTCTTACTAATATTCTAACAATTCAAAATTCCATTGGATCAAGCATAGTTGTACAATTGCTGCCATCATTTTCTAAACATTTTCTTGCTTCTTGAGCTCTTTGATATCTGCTCCCTTTTATTCCTTCCCTGTGTGTTAGCCAGGGTAGACATGAGAAACAAAATTCATAGACACTCATATGTGTATAAGAACCAGCTTTATATACAAAAGCAACTGAATATTGAAATGAAGTCCATAAGTCCAATATTAGACCCTATGTCCAGTGCTAGTTCACAAATTCCTCTTTGGACTCATGCAGTCATGCAATAATGAAGAATGCAGGAAGCTCACAGGCCAGTGGGTGGGAAGTTTGGTGGATGCAGTGTCAGCAGAAGCATCTCAAAGCTGACAAGGTGGGGCTGAGCCCCGGTGGCGTAGTGGTTGTGCGCAGGACTGCGGCCCACTGGGATGGAGGTTCAATTCCGGCTCCACAGGGGCAAAGGATGGGCCTCCTACTCCCACCACCAGGGCAGTGATGCCCTTAAAAAAAAGCTGACAAGGGTCTCCATGGGACTTCTCCAGGTCCCAGGTCTCTGGCTGCATCAGTGTTGCTCCGTCAGTCTCATGGTCAGTAATGTCTCAAAGGAAGTGAGCATTATGTCCCGCCTCCACCGAGTTATTTATTGCTTTAGTACCTCCAAATGAGGTCACCAAGCTGTGACCTGCTTGACGACTAAACTCCATCTCATTCACTCCTAAGCCTCAAATTGACAACAGATTGGGTAACTACCACACTCCTTGACCCTACCCCTCAGGAACCCTTGTTGTTGTTGTTGTTGTTGTTATTGATGTATCTTACCCCATTTAGTGTATCCATTCACCTATAATTCTGTTCTTCGTTCCCCTTGAGTGGGGTTATACAGTTATCGTTGCTATCTCTTCTTATTTACAAAT
The DNA here is from genome assembly GCA_004026705.1 of Nesogale talazaci. Lineage (NCBI taxonomy): Eukaryota > Metazoa > Chordata > Mammalia > Afrosoricida > Tenrecidae > Nesogale > Nesogale talazaci. The sequence goes on from PVJH01022504.1 coordinate 7,817, forward strand.
TTAAAAAAATCAAGTGTTGGAAATTTATAAACCTGCAGTGAAAGGGAGAGATTGCTGACTGAAACAGGCCTTTTTGTTGTGGAGCATGGAGGATAATTAGAAGAACCAAGACATTGCACAAAGGGAATTTACAAGAGAGGTGATTTCGTTTCAAAGAAAAATCTTAATGGAATATATCAATAACAGATAAGTAAAACTGAAAACCAAGAATTAGCATCAGCATTAGTTTATTTGTTGAAATACGTAAAAAAAATTGTCAAACTATCAAAGAAATACTTCATTTCTCCTTTCATTGTCACAGGACTAGCAAGAGAAGGCACTATTCTGAAGCTATCCTTTTGCCATGTTAACGTGATGAAGCTGCATAAAACACTTCAATCTAAGTAGGATGACACGGTCCTTAAATAACTAGGGTTTTTTTAGTGCATCTTGCTAGTCATTTCCTTGTTTGTTAAGCATAGCCTTCCCCTTGGTTAACCACCAGATACATCTGCACTGCTCAAATGAGGTGGGGTTGGCTTTTCTTCCTAGCACTGTTAATTTACTATTGGCTATGAACATGGTTGGAATTCAGGTTTGGGCCTTAGTGAATCTATATCAGTCCTCAAAGATAGGAAACAGAAACATGGAAAGTGACACTGTATTTCCTTATGAAAACACAAGAAAAAAGGAAGGATGGGCAGGTGGAAAAGACTACCACATCTATTTTAGGCATATTTTCTGAACTTACAGTGATGAATCATACAGAAAGTACTCACAGAAAATCTATTTCTCTTTACTCATAAATCTTACAAACAAGTTAAAGAAAGTACACCGTTAAAGCTTATGACAAGCACTTACAGACAACAGTTGGTTTGGGTAGCATAAGTAAGCTCAACCAACACCACGTGAAGCATAAAGACTGCCCAGCTAAGCCCTGAACATATTTGAGCCTTCTAGTATTGAGGGAAAGAAGAAATGGTCATGTGTGTGTTCAAAATCACTAATGTTTAGATTGGTTTATTTAAAAGCAATAGAAAATTAAAACAGATCACTCAGTCAACTCTGCTAGAATGAACATCACACATTGTAGGAACTCAAATGATGGGGACAGATGGCCATGCACACTCAATTCAGCCAACAGCGATATGATCCACTATGTGGATTTATTTTTTAAATAAATAAAAGAAATTTATTGTCTTTTCCTTTTTAATAGTACTAGATCAGGGACTTCCAGGAAGATGGAGACTGAGTTACACATACCAGTAGGGCTCCTCAGAAATAAGCCGAGAAGACTAACTAAGAGGGACACTCAGTGCTGCTGGATCTCAGGAGGATTTTCAGAAAGATAAGTAGGCACAGATCCACAAGGTTTTGAGGGGCTTTCGGCTTACTACAGTGGAGGACAGGTAGTATTTGACCTTAATCCTACTACTGTCTCAGCTGAAACCCTGATCAAATGGAGCCGGCAAAAGGGTTTTATCTCAACATAGCCACAGCTTGCCACCACCTCAGGGCAGGGATCAAACCCTTGCAGTCCCATTGTCAAGGATCGGGGCTCAGCTATATTGTTACTTTTGTTTCCCTCTCATCTCTATCCCCCCACAGTTTCAGCAGGCTTAGTTATTTGGTGCTTTTTCTCATGGTCTCTTCCATTTTTTCTCACATGCTATTGTGAACCTCCACACCACTCCTCTTTGCCTAAGGAATTTATACCTCCTCCACCCAGCTGTGAGAGTTCCACCATGTGCAGCATAGCCTGAGGCTGGGGAAATCCACCCACCATACACCAGGGTATATTCCAGCAAACTTATTCTCAGGAAAATCCTGCCTGTGTGGCCTCCATCTGTCCTTTTGTGGTCTCACATGACTGAGGAAACTTTCTCCCATATGCCTTAGTGCCTAACACAGCCTAACACAGAAAACAGCTCAGAAAACACCAACATTCCATGCTGCTGTAGGAACCTTTGTCCAACCTCCTCAGTGATCTCCCTGACCAGGGCAATTCTGCCCACCATTTCTGTGCTCTACACAAAAGCAGGCGACCCACCATCCTTCTGTGACACTCCCCTTGGAAGCCCTGCCAGAGCCCCAAGCTGCTGTGGATTACACCATCATGGCTTCTAGTGAGATCACGCAGTACAGCACCATCCTGGTGGATCCACAACAATCCCACCATCCAATCCAACTGAGAGGACCATCCAACTTGCCCTCCAGATAATGGAATACTGGTTCACTAGGGAAAGAGTGAAGCCAAAGGAGGATAAAATGGCAGGCTAATTCCATAGTGAAATTAGTCACAGGAAGTTCAAAGGCACATTTCTAAGTGTCTCCCAGAGAGAACCCGTGCTCTTTGACTTCCTGGAAAATGGCACCTGGTTCCACTAAAACAAAGCAACACAAACAGCAGTGAGCCCCAAAAACCTCAATGAAAAAACAGGAGAAACAAAAGGCAACAGCAGATGATGTCCTGACCCTAACAACATGCATAGAAGAAGCAGACACTGATATGCCACAGAAAGAAATTTTCAGAATACTGCTTGGAGTCATACAGTATTTGATGGAAACAATTCAGAAAAAGGATGAAATGATAGACGAGATAAAGTCCATACACCAAAGGGAAATACAAGAGTTTAGGGATGAGAGAACAACAACCAACAACAGACTCACAGACTTCCCAAATCGACTGGAGGAAGCAGAAAACCTCAACAATGACCTAGAGGTTAGCCAAGCGGACTTTAACAAACACGAACAAAAATCTAATAAGATCATCAGAAAAACTGAAGAAAGTATAAGAGTTATGTCTGATGTTTTGAATGATCAGAATTATTGGACTGGCAGAGGAAGAAACAACAAAGAAGTCATCTGCAATAATAGAGAATTCTTGGAAGAAAATTTTCCCAGCTTAACGAATGAAAACCAGACAACCATTCATGAGGTTGAAAGAACACCAGCTAGACTGATATCCAAGAAGAAGTCACCAAGGCACATAATAGTTAAACTGTCCAACTTTGAGGAAAAGGAGAAAATCATGAGAGCAGCTCAGGAAAAATGAGTAATCACATATAAAGTTTCCCTATCAGTGGACACTATGAAGAAGGGGAGAGAATGGAGTAATATATTCCAAAAAAATAAAGGAAAATAATGCAAACCCAAGAACACTCTATCCAGCCAAATTATCAAGATAGATGGAGAAGAGTGTTCCCAGAAATGGAAAAACTCAAAGATTACCTTAGAAGAAAACCCAGCTTTACAAAAGATCCTTGTTGACCCAGTATGGGAAGAAGATCATCCACCAAGCATAACTAAGAGACTGTCACATAGAACAACCTCTCGCAGAGGGCAACAAGAGAAAGCAGCCCCCACGATAGCTTTAGCTTCAGGGTGAAAAGAAGTCAAAAGTGATCCACCCTCACACACATGCATAACACACTGAAAAGAAAGAGAGGTCGGAAAACACCCAACACAAAAGGTATAAGATGACATCACAGGGTCCACAGATGGAGATAATAACCCTGAATATCAATTTACTGACCTCGGACATTAAAAGACTGAGGCTAGCAGGCTGCTTTAAAAAGCAAAATCCATCAATCTGCTGCCCAACAGAGACACATGACAAGACTACAGACAAAAATAGGCTGAGAATCAAAGGCTGGAGAAAGGCATACCAAGCAAACAGCAACTCAACAAAAGCAGGGGTAGAGATCCTAATCTGGGATAAAATTGACCTCAAAGTATAAACCATAAAAATAGATAAGGGGGGACACTATAAGCTCAAGGGAACAGAAGACAAAGAACCAATAAGCATTTTAAATATATACTCCCCAAATGAGAGACCTTTTGAATATATCAACCAAACCAAAACATGTAAAAAACAAACAGAAAACAGCCTCAACAACTATAATGGGTGATTTCAATACAACGCTCTATGAGAAAGAGAGATAGCAGGGAAAGAAACTCAACAAGGATGCTAGAGATCTAAACAAAACAAGACAATTAAACTTGATAGATATATACAGTTCTTCATACAAGAACCAAAAAATTCACAATCTTTTCAAGTCCACAAAGCACATATTCAAAGATATACCACATGCTGGGATATAAGGCAAACTTGCATAAATTTAAGCATATTCATGCCATACAGACCTCTCTCTCAGACTACTGTGCCATAAGGCTGGAAATCAACAAAAGGAAGGTGAAGAAAACAAGAGCCAGTAATTGTGGGTTTTTTTGGGGGGGGGGGCATCACTGCCCTCTGGTTGGAGTGATAGGCCCAGTCTTGCTCCTGGAGACCTGCTGCTGGATTTGAACCGCCAAGTCAGTGGGCCGCAGTCCCGCACGCGACCACTACGCCACCGGGGCTCAGCCCAAGAGCAAACAATTGGAGGATGACTAACTCTCTATTACAAAAGGATTGTGTACTGGTCCTGATCAGAGGTGAAATTAGGAAATTTCTAGAAGTCAATGAGAATGGAAACATGGCATACCAGAAATATTACTAAAATCTACAATACTCTGCTAGCTTAAAAAAAAATTAATTGCCTACTGAGGAGGTAGGCAAAGAACCCGAACAGAGGTCTCACAGAGGCAAAAATCCAAATGGCTGATAAACATATGAGAAAATGTTCCCGATCATTAACCATAAGAGAAATGCACACTAAAACAATAATGAGATATCACCCAATACCCTCAAAGATAGCCCGATTCAAAAAAATCAGAAAGCACCGATGTTGGAGGGGCTGTGGGGTGACAGGAACTCTCATACACTGCTGGTGAACCTGTAGGTCTGTACAGCCACTATGGAAATCGATTTGGTGATATCTAAAACATATGGAAATTGAGCTACCATATGACCCTGCAATTCATCTACTGGGCATAAATCCAGAAGAAACAAGCAACAAACCACAACCAGACATCTGTGCTCTAATGTTCATCGCGGCTCAGTTCACAATTGCAAGGAGTTAGAAACAGCCCAAATTTCCATCAACTGAGAATAGATTAAAAAGCTGAGGTACATTCTTACAATGGAGTACTATGCATCACTGAAAAGCAATGATGAACATATGAAGCATATCGCTGCATGGGAAGAACTGGAGGGAGGAAATTATGCTAAGTGAGATAAGTCAAATGCAAAAGGTCAAGTACCACCTAAGTGCACTGAGGTAAGCTTAAAAAATGCAAAAGGGGCACGGGGGGGAAAGTTACAGTATACAAAAATTCGGGGGCGGGGAGGCCCAGGTAGTATGGCAGGGGCTAGACCAAATGCAGGACTACATATGGTAGTCAACTGGGGTGGAGAGATGGGGGGGGCAGGTGGCGATGTATAGAGAGAATGGGGTACTAACGCATCCAAGGTAAAGGTAAAGAGGGACCAGACATAAGCCTGGTGTTCCAGGATGTGAATGCTGTGTGATGGCATGGAGCAGAGAGCCAGTGGAGAGGTCTGAGGACCCAACCCCAATCACAACTACATGGACAGCCACCTCTTTGCACAGAAAAATTTATTTTAAAGGACAGTACTTAGCTACAGCTCAGGGAGAGGGTCATGTCTGACCTGAGCACATGGGAGCAAATGAAAGGGGAGGAAGAGTGGAGAGGATGCTGGCCCACCAGCCCTGGAGGACAATATCCCCACTCAGAAAGGCCAACACACAGAGAGGACCCTATGTCCGGCACCACTATGATACACTATGTCCCTTGCTGACCCAAGGACCTATGGAGGACAACACTAGGGACCTGAGGTCGGGATTGTACCAAGTCTGATCCCACCACACCGAGGCAAAACACTACGGTGTGAAGCAGAGCAGCAGGTGGAGTAGAGCATGGAGGCCCTGAGAGAGTGCCAAGGATAAATTTTGGGGCCAGGGTGTGGAACCCCATCAGACTCGACCAGAGGCCACTCCTAGAGGCCAACAAGACCTTAAATTATTTACCGATTTTGCTTTTTTATTGTCATTTTACTTATTCATATTTTTTTCTGAACATTGGTTTTTGTTGTTGTCATCGTTTTGTTTTCGCTTGTCACTTCTTCCAGCTATGTTCTGTTTTTGTGCCTCCTATTATCTCTTCATCCTGCTATGTCCTGTTTTTGTGCATATTATTATCTCTGCACGTCTATCTAGATAAGAGAGGCTGGATGAACAGTCTGGAGGAGAATGCAATGGGACTGATGGTTCCGGGGGGGCCATGAGAGAGGGGGAGGTAGGGGAAAGGAGGAGGTAGTGATCATCTCAGGGAAGGGAACAACAGGTGATCCAAAAAGAGTGGCAAGGTGGGTGTGAGAGGCCTGGTAGGGTAAGGTAACCAAAAGAAACTACTGAAACCCAAACGAAGGCTGAGCATGATAGTGGGACAAAAGGAAAGTTAAAGGAAATAGAGGAAAAACTAGGGGGTAAAGGACATTTATAGAAGCCTAAATACAGGCATGTACATAGATAAATATATATGTGTGTGTACATATATATATATATATATATGTATGATGGGGAAATAGATCTACATGCATATACTCATAGGGTTAGTATTAAAGCAGCAGACGGACATTGGGCCTCCACTCAGTTACTTCCTCAATGCGAGAACACTTTGTTCTATTAAATTGGCATTCCATGATGCTCACCTTCCGACAGGACTGTTGAAGACAAATGTGTACATAAGGAAAAGAGATGAAGAAAGCTGATGGTGCCTGGTGATCTACAGATATAGTGTCTGGGGTCTTAAAAGCTTGAAGGTAAACAAGCGGCCATCTAGCTCAGAAGTAACAAAGTTCACAAGGAAGAAGCACACCAGCCTGTGTTACAACAAGGTGTCGAAGGGATCAGTTATCAGGCATCAAAGGACAAAAAATCCTATCATTGTGTGCACACCTTCCTGTTATGATCGCTGAAGGCAAATACGTGCATAAGCAAATGTGGTGAAGAAAGTTCATGTTGCCCAGCTATCAAAAAATATAGCATCTGTGGTATTAAAGGCTTAAAGTTAAACAAGGAGCCATCTAGCTCAGAAGCAACAAAGCCCACAAGGAAGAAGAACACCAGCCTTTGTGATCACAAGGTATGGAAGGGATCAGGTATCAGACATCAAAGAACTATAAATTATATCATTATAAATAATGGGGAGTACAGACTGGGGACCCAAAGCCCCCAAAGTAGGCAATGGGGCATCCCCTTACAGATGAGTTGTGGGGAGGAGATGAGCCACTCTGGATGCAGTGTAGCAATGATGAAACAACTTTCCTCTAGCTCTTCTTCAATGCTTCCTCTCCCCACTATCATGTTCACAATTCTACCTTACAAATTTGGTTAAACTAGAAGATGTACACTGGTATAGATAGAAACCTGAAACACAGGAAATCCAGATGATCCCTTCAGAATCAGTGGTGAGAGTGGCTATACAGGGAGAGTGGAGGGAAGGAGGGGAAGAGAGGGAGAACTGATTATAAGGTTCTACATATAACCTCCTCCCTGAGGTATGGGCAGCAGGGAAATGGATAAAGGAAGACATCAGACAATGTAAGATATGACAAAATAATAATGATTTCAAAATTATCAAGGGTTCATGAGGTAAGGGGTAGCGGGTAAGGAGAGGAAATAATGAGAAACTAGTATCAAAGGCTTAAGTAGAAAGCAAATGTTTTGAGAATGATGAGGCAACAAATGTACAAATATGCTTGGCATACAATGGAAGGATGTATGGATTGTGATAAGAGTTGTATGAGGCTGAGCCCTGGTGGCCTAGTGGTTGTGTGTGGGATTGCGGCCCACAGGGTTGGCAGTTCAAATCCAGCAGCAGCTCTCCGGGAGCAAGGATGGGCTACCTACTCTCACCAGGTAAGTGATGCCACAAAACAAAACAAAACCAAAAAAAAAGAGCTGCATGAGCCCTCAATAAAATGATTAAAAATAGTATTAAACAGCTATAAGGAAAACAATTTCCAAAATAAGTAATGAATTACCACTGCTCATCTTTTGGTGAACTGCACAAATGCAATGTGAGGCCTTTCACGGTGTGACATAGTATAGAACCAGTTTCTGTGGCATTTGACAGTATCTGCCCCCAATGTATTTTATACATGATAAATATAATATTGTCACAAGACTGTGACTGATATCTTGGCTCCCCTTCAGGGACTTCTGGTAGTTATTGTCCATGTAATGTCCCAGTAAAGGTTCACCAGTGAGAGGAAGGCTCCAAATAAGCAGAAGATCACCCCAAATAAATAAAGAGACCCCCATGTGCCAGCCAGCCAGGCAACTTCATCAGTCATTTCTTTTAAAGTCTGTAAATCTCTACATGGAGCCACTACCATCTTACCCATTTATTGCCCCAGAAATACAAACATACACAAACACCCACAGTTTTGTTTTACTTGTAGTAGACTAGCATGCATGCCTCACTGTGAAGCCTCATAGCAGTCAAAGAAAATATCCATCGCCATTGAATTAGGGCTACTTTTAAGCTGTTCTTCTCCTTGGCCCGACCCTTCTTAAAGATGTTTCCAATACAGTTTACACAGTGAGTCAGAGCCTAAGCAAGGAGAGTGGGGTCAAATGAAAGCTGTGCACACACTCTTGGGAGACTGACCAGAGGAGAGAACCCTGTGAAGTTCTGTGTGTATGTGGAAGGTGCTCTATGGACTGTCACTAGACTATTATTGTCACTAGTTGTCTCCTGGTACAAAGTGAAAACTGTTAAGATCTATAGAAATATAGAAAATGGCTACCAGGTTCTTTTGGGTAGTTTGGGTGGGGGTACTCAGAAGATACTAGTAGAAATCTGTGACTTTCGGAAAACTGCATGCTGAAGGGTCAGCAGAGCTTGGAAAGTGGTGAAGAAACCAGCTCCTCCTCACTTTCTATCTGAATGGAGAGAAATGGACTTAAATTGGCCGACTTCAAGGACCCAAATCTATCTATCTATGTACATATAAAATACAGAGATATATATTCTACTTCAAAATTTTTTCGATGTTTTGTATTAGCTAGCAATACCATACTGCAAAAGTATTGTCGAACATTGCGGTCACTCAAGGCCCAGTCCAGATGATTCCCAGACCCAGATAATGAGGCAGTCTGGGGTTCTTTTTTGGGAACCCTGGTTTTGAGGCTTTCATACCAGATGTAGAGGTGGTGTGGTGAGTCTCCAGGATCCTGAGTGTCCCCCAATCCCACCCCAACTACCCTTCATTTTATCGCAGGCATCCCCTGGAGCTAGAGACTGATTAAAAAAAACCTACGACTATCTGCGGTTTTAAAGACTTGAAGATAACCAAGGGGCCATCTAGCTGAGAAACAAAAGAGCCCACAAGGAGGAAGCATACCAGCCTGTATGATCATGAGGTGTAGATGGGATCAGGTACCAGGCACTTGAGACCCAGAACAAAATCATATCCAATGTGAAGGGCGGGGGAAGGGAGACTCAAAGGTCATCTCTAGACAATTGGACATCCGCTCCCAGAAGGGTCACAAGGAGATGAGTCATTCAGCATAGCACCAATGAAACACACAACTTTCCTCTAGTTCATTAATACTTCCTTCTCCCCACTAGCATGACCTGAATATTTTTCTTTTAATCCTTTTATTGCGGGCTCATACAACTCTTATCACAATCCATACATAAGTCCATTTTGTGTCAAGCACATTCGTACATCTGTTGCCCTCACCATTCTCATATTTGCTTTCTATATAAGCCCTTGGCATCGGATCCTCATATTTCCCCTTCTTCCTTGCTCCCTTCACCCTCATAAACCCTTGAAAATTTATAAATTACTATTACTTCATCATATTTTACACTGTCTGGTGTCTTTCACCCACTTTCCCATTGTCCACAACCCAGGTTAGAGGCTATATATAATTTCTACCCCACCTTCCTGGTATCACCACGCTCATCACTTGTCCTGCATTACCTATGCTTCCAGTTCCCAAAAGTAAACATGATGATGAAACCGTGATAAAAAATGTCCATTTGATGGAACTGCCCTTTGCTGACAAAACAAACAAAAAATGTAAGCAAGTCTCAAGAACTACCTAGACTTTTAGTAGAATTTATTGCATAGGAGTGTTAGAGAAGTGGTGTTCTGGTTTCTTGTTTTCCTGGTTTTAACAGTGTGTTAGTCCAGGTAGACAAGAGAAACAAATTCATAGGCACTAATATGGATATAAGGAAAAGGTTTATATACAAGAGGAATGGGACATGGAGAAAGCATTCCAACTCAGTCCAGTTCAAAGTCATATATCCGGTATTAGGCCATATGCCTGATACCAGTCTATAATGTTTCCTTCCAACTCATGAAGTCACAGAAAAGTGGGTGCAGAGTCCCGGCAACCACAGGGGTCTCCCCAGGGCACCTCGCTTCCATGGCTCAGGGTCCATCAACAGCATCCAGTGGTGGTAGAAGCAACTCATCGCTGCCAGGGGTCTCCATGTGGCTTCTCCAGCTTGAGGTCTGGTTCCATCAGGGTAAGACCGTGTGGCTCTTCCTCCAGCTCCTTGGATGCTTTCTATATAAGCCCTTGGCATCGGATCCTCATATTTCCCCTTCCTCCTTGGCTCCCTTCACCCTCATAGTTCATTGTCTCAGAGACTGACTCCCAACAACTGGGGAGATGGCTTCTCATCTCCACCAGGGAAATACCCTGAGATTTCCCAGAAGTCTCAGGAGAAAGCCAGGCCCACACAGAGGCCTCACTGGCTACTCAATGGCTATCTCCAGATTAACAGGCTAGATTCCACCCCTACAGCTCAATCATGAAGTTAACATAAGCACATGACCGCCACAAACAGGCTTTTTAAAAAATCATTTTATTGGGGAGTCTTACAACTCTTATCATAGTCCATGCATACATTCATTGTATGCAAATCAAATTTGTACATTTGTTGCCATTATCATTCTCAAAACATTTTCTTTCTACTTAAGTCCTTGGTATTAGTTCCTTCCTTTTATACTCGTTCGCAGCTCACCCCTCCCACATGAACCCTTGATAATTTATAAATTATTTTGTTATATCGAACACTATCCGATGTCTCCCTTCACCACTTCCCTTTTGTCTGTACCCCAGGGAGGAAGTTATGTGTAGATGCTTATAATCGGTTCCCACTTTCTACTCCACTTCCCTCCATCCTCCCGGTGTCACCTCTCTCCATTGGTCCTAAAGGGATCATCTGTCCTGGATTCCCCATGTTTCCAGTTCCTATCTGTATAAGTGTACATCCTCTGGCTTAACCAGATTTGTAAGGTAGAATTCAGATGATAGTGGGAGGAAAGATTCAACTAGTTGTACATTTCACCATTGCTACACTGTACCCTGACTTGCTCATCTCCTCCCTGTGACCCTTCTGTAAGGGGATGTCATTTCCCCTGCAGATGGACTTTGGGTCCTCAATCTGTACCACACCTCATTTATAATGATATAATTTTAGTTATACCTGGTACCTGATCCCTTTGGCACCTCATGGTCACACAGGCTGTCGTGCTTCTTCCATGTGGGCTATTGCTTTTGAGTTAGATGGCCACTTGTCTACATTCAAGCCTTTAAGACTTCAGATGCTTTATCTTTGATAGCCAGGCACCATCAGCTTTCATCACCACTTTTACTTGCACACACGTCTTACAGTGATTGTGTCGGGAAGGTATCATAGAATGCCAATTTAAAAGAACAAAGTGTTCTTGCATTGAGGAAGTACTTGAGTGGAGGGCCAAGGTCCATCTGCTAATTTAATACTAACCAAGTAAGTATATGCACGTAGATCTATTTCCCCACCATCATGTATATATTCCCTATGTGCATGCCTTTATTTAGACATCTATAAATGCTCTTTGCCTCTCAGTTTCTTCCTATATTTTCTTTTACTTTCCTCTTGTCCCACTATCATTCTCATCCTTCATTTGGGTTTTGGTGATTTCTGTTACATTACTCTTGGTCAATCCCTATCAGCCTGCTCACACCCACCTTGCCACTGATTTTGGATCACTTGTTGTTCCCTTGTCCCTGGGATGGTCAACACCACCTCCTTTCCCCCACCTCCCATATCCCCCAGGAACCATCAGTCCTGTTGTTTTTTCCTCCAGACTGTTCATCTAGCCTATCTTATCTAGATAGACATGCAGAGATAATATGTACAAAAAAACAAGACATTGCAAGACGAAGCGACAAAAAGAAACAAAACAATGGCAACAAGAAAATCAATGTCCAGAAAAATATAAATAAGTAAAAACAATAAATAGTAAGAGTAAAACCTGTAAATAGTTCAAAGTCTGTTCGTTGACCTCCAGGAGTGTCCCCCAGTTGAGTCTGAGGGGGTACCACATTCTGGCCCCAAAGTATATCCTTGGGACTCCCTCGAGAACTTCATGTTCTGCCCCTCCTGCTGCTCGGCTGCACATCCTTGCGTTGGTGTGGTTGGGTCAGACTGGGTGCACTGCTTCTCCAGTGTTGTCCCTGTAGGGCCTTGGGTCACCAAGGGATGCCATGTTTCATAGTGGGTCTAGCCATATGGTCCTCTATGTGCAATGACTGTTCTGAGTGGGGATATGGTCCTTGAGGCTTGGTGGGCCAGGAGACACTCCACTCTCTTCCTCCCCCTTCATTTGCTCTCATGTGTTCTGATCAGACATGTCCCTCTCCCCCTGCTGCAGCCTCAGTGCTGACCTCCGAAGCAAACTCCCCTGTGGGGAGGGGTAGCTGTTCACGTAATTGGGATTGGGGCTGGGCTGTCATACCCCTCCACTGGCTCCCTGCTCCATGCAGCCACGCTGCAGATATCCTGGAACCCCAGGTTTAAGTTTGGTTCCTCTTTCCCTGTGGATTTGCAACAATATGCTCCCCTTGGGTGGGTTAGGGCCCCATCCCTTCACTACACATCGACATCTCCCCCCACCATCCTCAGTTGGATACAATATGTAGCCTCAAATATGGTCTGGCCCGTCATTCTACCTGGGCCTCACCCCAGGGCTTTCTGTACACAGGAGCGTTTTTCCCATGCCCCTTTTATGCCTGTTTTGCAATTTTTTTCTTAAACTTACCTCAGCAGACTCATTTGTACTTGTCCTTTTGCATGTCTTACATCACCATAATTTCCTCCAGCTCTTCCCATGTGGCAATATCTTTCATGCGTTAATCGCTGCTTTGTAGCGATGCATCATACCTTATTGTATGTATGTACCACAGCTTTTTAATCCATTCCCAGTTCACGGAAATTTGGTTTCTTTTCAACTCCTTGCAATTGTGAACATAAGAACACAGATGTCTGACCATAGTGCTTCTTGCCTCTTCTGAGTATGTGCAGAGTAGGGGAATTGCTCAGTCATTTGGTAGCTCAATTTCCATCTGTTTTAGATACCAACACATTTATTTCCAAAATGGAAATTTCCATAATTTCCACACCTACAGGTCCACCAGCAGTGGATGAGTCCTGTCTCCCCACAGCCTTTCCAACACTTATTGCTTTCTGATTTTATGAGTTGGGCTATCCTTGAAAGTGATAGGTGGTATCTCATTGTTGTTTTGATTTGCATTTCTCTTCTCACTAATGATCAGGAACATTTTCTCCTATGTTTATTGAGTATTCGGATTTCTGCCTCTGTGAAACTTTTGTTCAGGTCCTTTGACCACCTCCTCAGGGGCAATTAGTTTTGCTCTTTTGGGAAGCTATCAGGGTATTGTGAATTTTAATAAGGAGGCCTTGATCTGATGTGTCATTGCTAAAAATGTTTTCTCAGTTCATGGGCTCTCTTATTACTCTCTTGGTGAATTTGTTGCACCCAGGTGTTTTATCTTCAGTATATACCACTTGTCTATTTGTGCCTCCTATGTCTGTTTGTGTCCTTTCCTATTTCTGATAGCCTATGTAATCCCTGTGCTTAACTCCACACAAGGGGAATGAATAACAGAATTGTAGGTGAACAGATATATTTGATGGTGTGAGATACAGCAATATACATTTAATTAATATATAATAAATAAGGATTCCTGAGGGATGGGAAGGGGAAAAGGGCAAAGGTGATATCAAAATGTTCAAGAAGAAAATGTTTTGAAACTGATGTTGGTATCAATTGTACAATTATGATTGATCTAAATTAATTATGGATTGTTATAGTACTTGTAAGAGCTCCAATTACAATGAACAAGAAAACAAAGAATCAGATCTTAAGGAACCAGATCCTCTGAGATATAAAAATACTTTCCTAACAGTCTTTTTCCTGTGGTATGCCCAAATATCAACTTAACGATGCCATAGATCTTCCATGCTCCTCTATGCATGGGAACCTATGAAGGAACACTTGGGAATATGTTTCCTTTCACTTGTAAGTCTATGGGAGGGCATCTTAGAATATACTTCCATTCACTTGTGAATAGAAATAAAGTTTCCCTTTATGGCCTCTATACATCTACACACACAGAGAGAGACACACTTTCATTATAATAACAATGAGGTTAAGTTACTCAAAGTTAAGTTACTAAAGACAGGCAAGCAGTGATCCAAGGATTGTGAATGATAAAATCCAAATCCAAAGAGGAAATGATATCAGTGTTTAAATTGTGAACAACTGGTTTTCGGAAGGCTACAGATGATGGTAGAAAACCATTCTCAAAATTCACACATAGATTAAGCCTCCAATGAATTCCCTCTGATGAAAGATCAGACGTGTGAATAGCCTTTGTATCATCCACAATTCACAATTGTTGTTTTCCTATATTTTGTTTTCTATATTTTCCTGTGTCTGAAATCCAGGATGGGTACAGTTATGGAGACAATGAGTGTTATTGATGGTTTCTTGAGGCGTATGGCAGGGGACATTGAGGAGAGGTGAAGGGCTGATAACAATAGGTACAAGAAAGAAGTAAGTTATGAGGTTGATGGTGGAGATGACTGTATGGCTTTTATTAATATAATGGAACTATTGAGGTGTTTGTATGTGAAACATATGCTAATAAAACTGTTTTTAAAAGAAAGAAAGAAAAGTAGAGTAAGACAGACAGTTAAGCCATGGAAAGATAGTTAGTTGGATGAGTAGAAGGAAAAAAGGCAATTAGGTAGGTAGTTAGGAAAGCCGGTCATCCTACTATAGTATCCATGGAGAATTCCAGGATAAATAACTTCCTTTCCACCAACCCAGAGGCAGGAGAAAACTGAAAAGGACGTGAAAACTATCTAGCTATATATTTTCTAAGCACAAAAGTTCCAAAGTCAGAACATATATTTATTGAACACAATGAAATTAGAAGATAATATTCCTCATACTGCTTTGGGGGTTAGGGAAAAAGTACAATGAAATAAAAATATGCATTTATTTAATCTTTATTACAAATAGGGACTGTAACCTAAGAAAAACTAAATCTGATTTTCACTATCTGGCTGCTAGGTGAAAAGAATGAAATAGGAAATGATAATTCTTGAAGATCTTTACTTTAATAATAATGTATTATTTCTTTAAGACTATGAAACTTTATACACAATGCAATTATGGCAGTTAAAGACACCAGAACAAATACATACACACAAATAGAACCAACATACCTGTACATATGTATGTGATGGACTGTGAGTGTATAAAATAATTGAATCTGTCGAAAGCTTTACAAAGAAACTGGAAGAGAGCTCAAGTCGACATGTTCCTCAGTGATGCGCTGCGTTGATTGAGTCTACATGGACAGAGTCCATTTCTTGAGTTCTGAGTGAAGCTGGGGTAAAATATAAGATTGCAAATAGGGAAGGCTGTAGGCTTGTCCAGTAGCAGGGTATCTGATGTGCAGTTTTTTTCTTCTCATCAAGAATGAATTAAATTTATCATCCCCACTGAGCGACAAGAGCTCTGGTGGTGTAGTGTTACTCATCGAACTGCTAATCACATGGTCAGAAGATCAAAACCACCATCTACACTGTGGAGAAAGATGAGACTTGCTGGTCCTGCAGAGTTTTAGCCTTGGAAACCCATAGGGATAGTTGTACTTTGACAGACAGGGTTGCTATGAATCAAAATTGAGTGGATGTCAGGGGGGTTGGTTTTCAGAAGTAATTCCTTGATAGATTTGGCTCAAGATATGGGAGCTTAAAAAGGAGGGGCAGAGGTAGATAGCATCACCTAAATGAAAAAGATAATGAAGTATCCAGGTTTAGGAAGGACAGACACTGGGTGACATTTTATTCTTCTCCTTTTCATACCATAGCAAATGGTGAAGAATATGGTATTGGGGCCAGAGCACAGTGTCACCTCTGATTCAGTACTGCCCTCGAGCAGAAGCTGTTTGAGAAGCCCACAGATCCCCCCTCCCCCCCCCCCCCACACACATGGTGTTTCTGGTGGACTTGGGAAGTAAGTAGCAGTCAGTGTCCCAGGCGCGATTAGATAACCTGCATCTCCATTGCTGCTTGTCATGGGACAAGTTAGGTCCTAGGTGGAATCCTTTTCTTGACGCTGTGGAGGTGGCTCATGAGGAGGGCGGCAGCCATGGTGCCAGGATGTCAAGGTTCAACTCTTCATGGCTGCTATGACCTCACAGGAAAACTGCTACCCACTGAGAAGGGGTCAAAAGGACTGGACTGTTGTCCCTCTATTACCTCACACCCCTCACCCTGAGGTATGAAGAGGCCTGGTGGCATACTGCTTATTTGGAAGGCTGCTAACTGCAAAGTCAACAGTCTTAAAGCAAGAGTTACAGTTTCAGAAACCCACAGGAACAGTCCTACCTTGCCTTACAGGGTCACTGTGAGTCAGAACTGACTAATGGCAGTGAGAGCTCTAACCCAGGGAGCAAGAGATGGGTCCAACTCTCATGGCAAAAGGAAACCTCTCAGTTGGAAGCCACAATGAACACTGTGGGGCAGAACACCAATCTCAATAGACCAAGAGCACTGCCACGGAGCTTCGGGGGGCATGTTTTTGAACACCTCTAGGCATAGCTTCTGGGTAGGATGGGCGACAGTAGGACAAGGATGTCTTAGGGCACTCAAGAGTGCTCTAGAGAATAACTAGGCCATTTCTAGAGAAAGCATGCACCAAATTAGATCGCGGGATCAAGAAATTCTGGCTGCTAGACTTAGAGAAGCTTGTGGGTGTGACCTCCATGTCTGCAGTGTTTAGAAGAAATGGGAAATTTACTCCTGAGTAAAGGGGGAAAGTGTCTTCCAGGTTTGTGTGCATTTACGTTAACAAAGCACACAGACATTTTCCATATAAATTTGGCAAGTTGAAGACATGAAACAAATGCCACCCAAAACTCTTTGTGTTGGATGGATTAACATGTTAAATCCATTTCCCTACTTGTGGAAATGATCTGCTTTCTCCCTGTTTCCATATTCAACCTACTCATCAGCATACATCCTTTCAAAACTCAAAGATTTCTCCTAAACAAACTGTCTAGGCACAGTCTCTGTACCTAATAGCACATACTTAAACCACTAGGTCCTTGCTTTGCACACAAAGACAACATCTAGTGACATCCTAGTCCTTTGCTCTTGTTGTGTGCCCTGAAGTCAATCATGAGTAGACAAAGGAGAATTGTCTCAGCGGGTTTTCTAGGCAGAAATCCTTTTAGCAGGAAATTGCTAGGTCTTTTCTCTGAAGATTACTAGTCTAGTGATAGTAAACTAGCAAGTTCTCCATACTCAGAGAAGTCCGCAAGGTTGTACAAAGTGAAGACCTACCCAGTCAAGATTTTTCCGTAATTACTGAAGGTGAATGAGAGGCAAAAATAATAGTGGTGTGGGACGGGAAATGAAAGATGGGGAAACATGTATTTGTTTGTATATGTACACATATGTAAATGCAACAAGGAAGCAGATGAACTTGGGTCTCAACTTACCTCAATACAAGAACAGTTTGTTCTAATAATGTGGCACTGTATGAGACCTACTTCTCTGATATGATCACTAAAGACAGAATAGGTACGGCAGCAAATGTGGTGAAGAAAGCTGATGGTGCCCTGCTATCAAAAGATTTAGCATCTGGAGTTTTAAAAGCCTGAAGATAAACAACAGGTCATCTAGCTCAGAAGCAACAAAGCCCACATGGAAGAATCACACCAGCCTCTGTGATCATGAGGTATTGATGGGAAGAGGTATGAGAAGTTCAAAGAACTCACATCCAAATCAATACAAAGGGGAGTGGAAGTAGGAGAGACCTAAACTGCACCAGCAAGACAACTGGACAGTCCCTCCCAGAAGGATCTCATGGTAAGGAGAAAAAAATCCAGGTACAGTACGGCACTGATGAACAACATAACTCTCCTCTTCTTCTTCAATATTTCCTCTCCTTACTATTAAGTTCCTTATGTGATATACCTCAATCATGTCAGATATGCATATGTTGATTTGTATATTTACGATTGCTCTGTACATGATAGATGAGCCTTCAGAGACCCTGATGGGAGTCATGCTTCCCAGAGGGTATGGACAAAACGGCAGTGGGGCGAGAGGGGAGTTGACAGCACTGATGATTGTATAGCCCCATGCTGCAGTGGGACTGAATAACAGAAATGTATGGGAAGGGAAATACTGAAATGAGTCAGATTATGTCAATAAAATTATTATATATGGGAACCAAATACAAGAATCTACATATAACCTCCACCCTGGGGTATGGAAGGCAGGTAAGTGGGTGAAGGGAGCCATAGGACAGTGTACAATATGACAAAGTAATAATCATTTATAAATCATCAAGGCTCATGAGGGAGGGAGAATAAGGAGGGAGGGCAAATAGGAGGTGGTGGTGCCAGAGGGGCACCAGAAGGAAAATGTTTCGAGAATGATGATGGCAACAAATGTACAAATGTGGTTTGCCTACAAAAGATGTATGTATTGATTGTGATAAGAGTTGCATGAGCCACCAATTACATGATTTTTCTGTAAAAAGGATGACAGCGTAGACAATTTCTTTATAAGTCTGTTGCTGTAAATGTGGCAAGAGGAAGGAGAAGCACACAGAATGAATCTGTACGAAAGCAGAGGGCTATAGCTTGCTCAGGCATGTAGCAAGAAACTGAGCTGTGTCCTCTATTCTTGTTCAAGTTTGGGAATATGTGATGACCGGTTGCATTTACTCAATATTTGTAAATTTGATAAGCAACTTTCTTAAACAACAATATCTTTCAAAAAAAAAAAAAACAGGTCATCTGGTGCTGTAAAAATACAAGCTATTGGCCTGAGGCCCGGTGGCATAAGTGGTTGAGTGCAGGACTGTGGCCCGCAGGCTTGGCAGTTCAAACCCAGTGGCCGCTCTCAGGAGCAGCACTGAGTAGCTCCCATGACCACCAGAGGCAGTGATGCCCCCCCCTCCCCAAATACAATCTATGAAGCAAACCACAAGGACCAAACGCAAGAATTCACTCACACAAGGAATGTTTGCATCTCCTTGAGAATCAACATAAATTGTTTGCAGACCACGCTGACCCGGATGTGTCTCCTTAAAGTCTTGATTTGTATCCAAGTTCTAGCCATGCTCCGGCTACACAAGTCTGAGAAAAAACGCTGCCATTTAGAAGAATGTATACAGATGGACAGCTAAATATGGAGCCAGAAGGAAAACTACTCCTTGGTTTTCATTCACAAATGGCAAAACAAACCTAACTTGTTTTTCCATTGTGAATAATTTATGGTAGCATTTGTTTGAGGTGGTCAACTTACTGAATTTTAAAAGATCCTCCAGCTCCCCACCTGAAGGTGGCTTCCATTGACTTTCAGATTTAGAGAGCAAAGATCAATCCATTTCTCTCATATGTGGTGTCAGCTGAGGCCATGCCCTCACAGTGTCTCCATCCTGTCACACTGGGGTTTGTCAGTGTCTCCAAGTGGGTAGAATTTATGTTCCCTCTGGAGACATATCCCTTAGCCTCAGAGCCCTCTGGGGGGTCCACACTCACTCACCCCCTATTCGATCAAAGGTCATAACTAGAAAAAATACTGGAAGGGTCGACATTATGCTTCAAGAACTTCCACTTGATGGTACGATAAGAACACAAAAGGTAGAAGCCTGCCTTTAACTAGAATTTCTGAAGCCAAGAGAGGTCAACCCACTTCCTGTCCCAAGAAACAAGGTATTAAACACATTTCCCCATTGGCACAAGTGATGTCACCTTCTTTGGCTTGCTTTACTCTTTGGAAAACGGGGCAGCCACCAAAGGCTGAGCCTTAACTTCCTGTGCAAGGCATGCCTACCACCATGGCTGTAAACATCCTCCTTACCCAGCTCTCCAGCTCCCAATCCCCCAATTGGGTCACACTTGCCCCGGGACTCGTGGAGCCCTGAATTCGTGCAGGCCCTTGTGGGAAATGGTGCCGGGGACCTTGCCTTCCTCCACTTCCATTTGTCCCCAAGAAATGACATGGGGCAGACACGGGCCACAAAACACTTGCCACATGATGGAAAGGTGGCACCAGAAATGACAGTTTACTCTCCTCCAGAACCTCACCCCCTGCCTCCTATTTGGAGAGTGGGGGGAGGGAGTCAGCCAGTTTCTACTCCCTTAAAAGCCTAGCTTGGTTGAGTAAGGTGGGGCCATGGGTTGGGCTGCAATGCAATCCATAAAGTCTTCAATTTGAAACCACCAGCTGCTCAACAGGAGAAAGACAGGGCTTTCTACTCCCTTAAAGAGTTCCAGTCTCGGAAATTCAGAGGCTGTGCTAGGCCGACCTGTACGGTCACTGTGAGTTGCATGAACTACATGACAGGGAGTTTGGGTGAACGCCTGGCTCCACCTGCTCCAGTTTGAGGGCCCAATTCCCATAATCTCTGCTAAACCTTTCAAACACCTGCCTCTAAAAGGGGGAATCTTAGGTTTCCTTCCTTCCGCACAAGGAGGAGTTACTCCACACCAGATAGCCTGCAGGTGGACAGACCCAAAGTCAACCATATCTTGAACTTTAGTACTCCAGGTTCACTAATAACACAAGGAATCAGCTGCTTCTCTCCACAGAGACTCCTACATACTCTGCTCCACTGACCACAGGGGATCATTCACACCGCACCTAAGATCAACAATGCTTCTGTTAGACAGTCCCTATCTATAATTCAAGAGAGCTCCCAAGAACCACATCTTCTGAAATATGCCTTCCTAACAAATCTCTTTAGTATGCGGTCTAATGGCGGGGTGGCTACATAAGCACTGGCTTGCTGCTTAAAGGTCGCTCCTCAGGAGAAACCAAATTCACTGCCATCACGCCTATGCTGACTCACAGGGGCCCTACAGGACAGGGTAGAACTCATCCTGTGGGTTTCTCAGATGGTAGCTCTTTAAAGGAGTGAAAAGTTTCCATTTTTTCCCCTGAGGAGAGACTGGCAGATTGGCACTGCTGATTTTGAAGTAACAGCCCGATAAATGATGATACCAATTTAGGTCTTCCTCTTCCAAATTGCACCTATGTGATTCTGGGATGTACCGTAAAATAGAATGTTACAGGAGCAAACCCACTGACTTCAGGCTGATTCTTCTGCACAGCAACTCTATAGGACCGAGGAGAACTGCCCCACAGAGTTTCAAGGCTATAATGGTTGTGAAAGCAGACTGCCACACCTTCTTATAAGAAAGCAGACTGCCCCACCTTTCTGTAAGAAATCAGACTGCCCCATCTTTCTGGAAGAGAGCACACTACACCAGGTTCTGATCATCCATACATAGAGAAATTGATGTAAGTTGCCAATTTCAGGTAGAAAGTTGAGGGAAGTGTTTGTTTCAGCATTTACCCAAATTCTATGTGTCTCTCCCTCAAAACATTTCCACTGGGCATTCAGTGTCAGTAAGAAATACATTCCCCATTCATCCCAAACATGGCAGCCCCTGAGCCACGCCCCCCACACTCCCAGATCCCCTCAAGCTGGCAAAACTGTCCTTTGTCAGGGACCCTGGTTCTGGTTTCCACAATAACTCTGCAAGTGGCAAAGTTTGCCAACTAGAACTTCAGAAGAATGCACCCCAGCCCCCAATTACCTTCCCCAGTATTATAGGACTTTCCCAGAAACCACCTGCAATAGAACTCCATCTCTACTCAGAAATCATCCGCTTGATGGCACTGTTGACTAACAAATACGAGCAATCCTGGCCTACTCTCTGCAACCTCCGCCCTTCCTTGTGTAAAAAAAAAAAAAAAAAAAAAACAGAGCAAGACCCAAAAGTGCCTACACTTTCAATTAGAATTTACTTAATTTATTGTATTGGGGCTAAATATTTCTTTTCTGTTTTATTTTGGAGGGTTTGGGGGTGGGTTTTTTTTTTTTTTGTGACAAATAGAGAGGAATAGAAACATGTGTGGGGTCCCAAAAAAATTTGCTGGAAGATGGAATTCTTTCCAGAACCTCTCGAAGTCTCCACCTATGTATACATATATGAAAGTCATTATGATCACATTTACAAGTATGCTTATCTGAAACACTACTAAAGCTCTAAGAACATTAAACCAGAATTCTCTGTTACTCAGTACTTAGCTGTACTCATGTAGACACACACATCTTCCTAGGAAAAAATCTTAGCCTTCACTTCTTGCTGAATCCTTGGATTTCTGTCTTGTCAGTGTTTCATTGGCTTTTCTGGATACACTGAGCTATGACACCCAAGGCAAGGACTCTGGGGCCCTGGCCAGTCGGCGATGTGCGGCAGAGCTAGTTTCACAACTCAAGGCAGGTCAGAGGGGAATGCGGCTGATATCCTGGTGTATCTTTAGGTGTGCCAGGTACTTGTTGCCCATTTGCTGTCCCAGATTGGAAAAGCACTCTCCAGGAGAAGACAGGTTATATGTATGTGCCCCGCACAGGCCAGCTCCCTCTACCAGGACCACCTGTGTAGTATGCATGATGAAACTCCAGCTCCACAGACATTCATACAGACACAAGCACAGTTCTGTCTTTTTCTTTACATGCCACTTAGGAGCTTTGGGTGATTAAGCCACCTTCAATTCAAAGAAAACTCCCAATGGCACTGTACTATGTCCACTTCCAAGTCTGCTAGTCTCTCTTCTAGCTTTTGTCCCAAACTTGAATAAAAGTTTGGCAAACACATTTAATTATTTCATAGGTATATTTTGGCATATAATGCACATAAAAGTGTGCTAGGGCTTGGAAGCAAGAGTGGAGATTTGGGCTCGACAAGCTCAAAAGTCGAGCAGTACCTAGGGACTACATTTCCCAGAAACCCTTGCTTCCGCCAGCGGAAGTCCTCAACAGTCTCTTCCTGGAAATTTTAAAATGACTGTTCATGGGAGGGCAGACAAAAGAAGCCCCCAAGAGAGCCTGTATGCTGCTGGCGGAGTGGTTTCTCTCTTTCAGGAGCCTCTCAATACAATTTTTGATGCTAAAAACTTATACTGTGACTCTCAAAGTAAATCTTTATTAGGGGAAGGTTAGGACCTGAAGCAAAAGCAAACACCATGGAGGTTGGCAGATCACCTTTCACTTGAGCCAGATGAAAGCGTGAGACATAAGCTCAGTTCACACCAAACATGCCCTGGCTTCTCCACAATGAAATGGTCCTGCGGGATTCTCTAAACTTTCTTTCTGCACACTGCTTGGTTTCCCATTCGTGAAGGTGGGTGGGCAGCTATTTATCCTGGGCAGCCTCGACACTAAGGTGGCCATGTCCTTCTTTCCTTCTGTCCTTTGGCCCTTCCATTTCCCTGTCTCTCCTGCCTTCCGTTCTCTCTCCCTAATTTCTCTGTATCCAAGCATCTCGTCCTCTCTCTCTTCTTTCTTTAATAACATGCACTTAATTGAATGGGAGAAAAACGGGACTTTCTGGGCCTCTAGCGAGTTACACTGTTGGAAACTCACAGCACAGATCCAGCCTGTCCTCCAAGGTCGACTATGAGTCACCATCAACTTGATGACACTGAGTGTGTGTGTGTGTGTGTGTGTGTGTGTGTTTTAATTTACAGTACAACCCCAGGCCTCCACACTAATTCATTCTAGAGGGAATACTGAGATGCCATGCAGTCGACTTCCAAATCAATTTTCCCTTAAGAAATAACTCAAAATGGAGGAATCTGTTATTCACCCCCAAGTTTTTACCCTAAGCTTGCCTTGTTATACAAAACATTACACAGAAATTTCATAGTAAATCAGTTCAAACTAAAATAATATAGTTAAAATAATAAGTACAACATAAAAAAAGTTTTGTACAACTACAGGACTTGAGATTGATGAGGTTCTGGATCAGTGGACCCAGATGTGGAAAGGAGGTATGGAAGAGGAATCCCTTTCCATAAAAATCAACTGGTTTTCAGGAATTATCCCCCTTCTTTGCCTTCTTCACTAGGACCTGTTGGCTTTTTCCTTTTTTAAAAAAATCTGACTAATGTGATCTGCTGTTGGTGTTTCTGTTTTTCTAAAAGGGTTTACTAAATTTTCAACCACAATACAGATAACACAGTTAACCAGTTCTTTATCATGACGATTCTTTTAAAAAAAACTCTTCCTTACCACCTATATTTGTTATCTAAAAACAGTATAAAAAGCCACCCAAACTAAGGAAATTTTAGCAAAATGCTTGGAACGCAGCTGCAACAGGTTTAAACAATGTATACTAACAACACCACTTAATGCCCAGTGACTGAAACATGAACTGCTTTTGTTGACAAAAATCACTGTGCCAGGTCAGATTCCTATGTTTTGTCTGAGCTCAAATGTGAAATTTTCTTGACATTTTGCATCAAAATCTGATTATGTCGTGTCCTGATGCAGTCGATTACCAGGATTCTATTGTAGTTGACTACTGTGTATTACTACAGTGTTAGTACAGGTACACCTTATAAATATAAATGTCATGTGCAGAGACATGCCCAATGCTGTCAGTGAACACGCTCCTATATCCGTGTCCTTGATGAGGTAGTTCCAGAATGCACAAAAGCCACTGTATCAAAAATCAATGAAACGCAGTGTCGTAGAGCTGATTCTAACCAATGGTAGCACTACAGGAGAGTCCCTGTGAGTTCCCGTGGCTGTGACTTGTCGTGGAAGTAAAAACCCTCCTATTTCTCCCCCACAGCAGCTGGTGGTTTCAATCTGCTGTCCGTGAGGGGAAGAGTTCAATGCATAACCACTCACAGGGCTCCTCCACTGTGGCCAGGGCAAAAGAAGGAACTCAATTACTGCACCTGTTTAGATCCACGAGTCCCTTTCCTGGAAAAGCTAAAACCTTGTTCAGAAGACTTAGATATTTAAGCATGTGGATATAAATCTGGGTACTTATTCACATGGAAATTTACCTTCCACATCTTACACAAATACACGTAGTGGTAAAGAGAGACATGCAATCATATTAGCTAAACATATTTATATATCTTTGGTGGGCGATGTCAACTGTTTATGCTGTACTATAAACCTAAATTAGCCAGTTAAAACTCACCGACTGGGAGACTCAAGCCCCTATGTCTATAATTGGTCACAGCCCCGTCACAGGGAAAGAAAGAGACAGACGGGGTGCAGTACAGCATTGGTGGAACACACAACATTCCTCTAGTTCTTTAATGCTTCTTCACCCCCAGGATCATGACGAGGGTTCCACCTTACAAATCCAGTGAGTCTGAAGCATGGACACTAGAAAAGATAAGAGCTTCAGACACATGGAATCCAGGACGGACAAAGCGCTCAGGAACAGCTCTGGGAGTAGCAAAACCATGTTGGAAGGGGAGTGGGGGAGAGGAATGAAGGAGACAGGGAGCTGTAGGTGTTGACCAACATATAACTCTAATCCCTCCTGGAGGGGGGAGGGGGGAGACAACAGCACCATGGGGGAAGGGTGACAGCAAGTGGTGTGAGATATGAAAATAATAATAATCTATAATTCATCAGAGGCCCATGAAGGTGGGAGGGTGGCAGAGGGAGGGAATAAAGAAAAGCTGATACCAAGGGCTCAAACAGAAAAAAAATATTTTGAAAATTATGAGGCCAACAATGTGCTTGGTAAAGCTATGGATTATTATAAGAGCTGGAAGAGTCTCTAATAAAATGTTTAACTAAACAAACACTCACCTAGTGGCATGGCTGAAGGAAGCTCAGGTCTCTGTTTCCATAGAAAACTTTTCTCAAGAAAACTTTTGGGGGCAGTTTTATACTTTTCAGACATGGGGTCACTATGAATCACAACGGATCCTGTGTCAAAAGGCTTTTTGGGTCTAGTGAATCATGTGGGTCAAGCACAGAGTCTTATAAAATATGTCTAAAGAGCACTTGGAGGATTCTGGGAATATATAAGCCACCTGCAGAGTGATAAGAGAACACAGAGAAACGGATTCCTAATAAATATGCATGGTAATGGAAAATGACCTCAACAAGATTCCCTTTCTGCTGTGGAGTCAGTGGACTTGAATCACAGTGGCCCAAACCAACGGATTACAACTGCCTGGTCATAGGAGACCGGAAATCTTTATCAACTCCACAAGCTCCTGTAGGCTGAGCTGCAGCTCAAGGTTCCTAACAGCGGGGTTTGCAGTTAGCTGCCTGCCTTGCAAAAAACCAGCCGGAACAGCCCTAGGGGTCACTTGGGCGAGTTACACCCAACATGGCAGCGCCCACAGATGCTGGAACTTTGACTTCCGGTCTGTGACCTCCCT
Source organism: Nesogale talazaci (assembly GCA_004026705.1). Taxonomy (NCBI): domain Eukaryota; kingdom Metazoa; phylum Chordata; class Mammalia; order Afrosoricida; family Tenrecidae; genus Nesogale; species Nesogale talazaci. The sequence continues at coordinate 34,325 of PVJH01022504.1, forward strand.
GGTGAGCTGTCGCTGGCTGGCAAACTGTCTGACACCATTCTCCTCAGCTACTTGGGGTACTCATAACCTTGACCATCAACATGTACACACTGTCTTCTGGGGCTATGAAAATGTAGAGACCAATTTGTACTCTGGCCCCATGTCCTACCAGGAAATAGCCAAGGGGGAGGAGCCACAGGATTTGCAAACAACTTCCACTTGATGGCAGCACTGTGCCAGAAATACCAGTAATGTAGGCGACCCCTCTCTCCCACCCCACCCCTGCATCAGGAGTAGATAAAATGGGGTCTTGATGCAAAAGGTCAACGACGTTTTGCAGTGGAGCTCCAACAAAAAAAAAAAGGGACATTATTTTTGTCAACAAGAGCAGTTTGTGTTTCAGTCACTTGACTTTAGTTGGTGTTGTTAGTACGCATCATTTAAACCTTTTGCAGCTATGTTCCAAGCGTTTTGCTATAATTTCCTTAGTGTGGGTGTTTTTTTGTACTGCTCTAGATAAAAAACATGGGTACTAAGGAAGAAGGTTTTGTTTTTGTTTTTGTAAGAATCTCCCAGAGTGGCTCATGGTTTCAAACTGCTAACCACAAGTTTAGCAGCCTAACACATAATAACCACCACTCTACCAGAGGCCCCTGCCAACCCTCTCGAGCCCCCAAAATACTACATCAGATGCTTGTTACACTTCCCCACTAGCATTTGCAGAGGACCATGACCCTGGATCCTCAAGATAGGTCAGGAAAAATCATGGATGGAAAGGGTAGGAGGCTCCCACCCAGAAAGAAGGCAGGCCTTTAAGAAGCCAACCTCAAAAAAAAAAAAAAAAAAAGCCAACCTCCTCAGAGGTCCCCAATGCTCTCCCCCTTCTGGGAGGCTGGGCCCACTGCTTTCCACAGTCCACATGGATGGCCAGATGGTCTTCTCTCAGGCAGAGAGAGGGCTTCAAAGCAACTCAGGTTACACTGACCTCTCCCTCCCTGCTCCTCCGCCCTAAATTGGGTTCATCTAACAAGACCATCTTCACAAAGTGTGAAGATTTGGATGACCTCCCCTCTGCTCCATGGGGTTCTAATGGGAGGGAAGGGGTGTTACACAGCAAGATATCACTCCAGATCTTTTTCTCATACTCCACCACAGCACTTCAAAGTCCCCCAGCTTTCCTGTGCTATGGGAAAACAGGTTGGGAGGTTTTTCTTCCTGAAGTTGAATGAAAAAACAGAAAACTTACTGTGGGAACCAAAATAAACAGTAGTTGGGCATGCATGTGCATTGAATGCAACTGATAAGGATATTATTTACTTTGCTGAAATATCAAGATTTGATATTTTTACTTTGTTTCTTTTAAAACTACAGGTTCGGGCTGAGCCCCGGTGGCGTAGTGGTTGTGCACGGGACTGCGGCCCACTGGGATGGAGGTTCATTTCCGGCTCCCAGGAGCAAAGGCTGGGCCTCCTACTCCCACCACCAGAGGGCAGTGATGCCTAATAAAAAAATAATAAAAATAATTAAAAAATAAAAAATAAAACTACAGGTTCACTTTTAAGAAAAACAAAATTTCAACAAACTTAATTGTTATATGAATTTCAACTGTTCATCTTGTGCAAACTATGCAAGTGTAGTTCAGGGTGTTTCAGTCAGTGGGATGGGACCTTAGCAGAACTGACACAGATGAAATCCTATGGCTTCTGAACCCAAGCATTTCCTACTTCTCTCAAACATGGCGGCCGCAGAGGCCACGGACCAACCATTCCCAGAGCTGAAGATCTTGTCTTCTGAGATAAATTTTTAGAGAACTTGGATCTGAGAGTTTCACACTCACTTCCGAGATGGCATGGTCAGTCAGTAAGTTTTTCTAAATGTCCCCAAAACTATCTTTCAAGTATCACAGGACTTACCTTAAACTTAGATGCTGTAGAAGATTTTCAGAACATCTTCCGCTTGATGGCAGTGTTGAATCACAAGTAGACACCACGCAAATCCTCCTGGTCGCTCCCTCCACCCTTCTGGAAGTAAAAAAATGAAGTTTAAAGTCATAGCCTCCATGTTTTTAAAATGGTGCTTACCATACTGGTAAGTTTTAAACTGATTTTCAGTTTTTAAACTGACTTTCAGCTTTGCTTTGTTGATAGACAGATGAAGGTGTGTGTACATATAAAAGGGGCTTCAAAAAGTTCTAAGAAAAATATCATTAAAATATAATGGAATTTCTCCACAAACTG